>CAXKVY010002522.1:0-34342 GCA_964058915.1 Tetropium fuscum
ATTTTTTGTCCTAGTTTTTGTCCTAGTTGTCCTAGTTTAATTTTTTGTCCCTCCTTTTTTAGAATCAAATAATTGTATCTTTATTTTCGATTGTTTTCTGTGATAGTTTCATTATTTTCTTAACTTTAGTTGTCTCTTTTTCAAGTTGTGGTAACAGGTTTTTGTACACTCTGGCATTTATTTTTATTAATTTATCACTGATATATTAACTTGAAATGATTGCTTTTACACGATTTTATTATATATGGGTACTAATAAAGTGCTGAGATCTAATAAAAATTTACTATATCCATTCCATTCGAACGAATGAGAAATTAAATTTTCATAAGATTTAGCTTATAGATAGAGATCATATTTATGAGATGGTTACGAATGTTACCTTAACGTCTGGAATATAATGAGGATTGATCTATAATAAAACTCAATATTAAATCTAAAGGACTAGCCCGTTGTAATATATTGACATGGCCAGTTGGGGTTTGTAGAAAAATATTGGATTAATATCCAGTGATATATCGATTAGAGTTTGGTTTTTGAGGCTGATTACTACAAAGAAAATTTTGCAGTAGCAGATACTATACGGAGCGGCCTAAGGAAAAGTATTTACCAAACTTTATGTCTTCTCGTGAAATAGAAATGAAAAATTCTGGAATCCGTGGATTTTAGTTTGAGAGGCGTATTTTGAGTACATTTTTATACCCTATACCTATACCCGATACCCTATTTTTTTATTTGAACAGTTGAACAGTTTATTTGAACTACAGTTTTGGTATTCATCAAAAAGATACGTAAGTTATTGAGACTCACAACAACCACAATCTTTTGTGCACCATTTGACTGAAAAGTTGTTAGCTAAATGCCAAACCGTTAGCCGTGTCTTAGGTTTTCATAAAAATCATGCATTTTTGTAACTGGTAATAGTCGGAGAGCAAATAAAAGTGGCCTATCCAACTGGCGAGCATACAAAAACTGATGTCGTATTCTTATGTAAAATGACTTGATGAACTCGATTGTGGAGGTCGCAAACCGATTCGGAATTGCGAAGTTTAAAAATTTTCAATTTTTCTGCTTTTTTAGGAATTTGCCGCAAAAATCGTTCGTTTATGTTAAACACGTCGTACCTCAGTTAAATCTTGTTGTATCTATCTGAGTGTACTACTGAAATTATCTTGAATACTACCCTAGAGCTAGATTTTGTCGAATACGCCAAGAATTTTAACAAATATAATATATTCCGGAATTCGCCCGAAATGCAAAGAAGAAAATATACCCCTCCCACCCACGTTGAAAAGGAGAAGGAGGGTGCGATCAGAAATATCAACGCATATTTAATGATAAACAGTAGTTATTGTCTTTTAAATATAGTATTATCATTAACAAAGTTATTAATCGATATACGTACAATTGCTTTCACAAAAATAACTTATAGAACACAGTACATTAGCTTTTGAACAAATACAGGTTGTGTTACAATTGAAATATTTACATTTGTAAAATGATGTTATATTAATAAAATCTGCTTTCGCACTTATTGTGGTCATAATCGGCATTATGCTGCCGTCTTCTTTAATGAACCACCCAAATTCCAAAAGATTTGTCAGTGGGTGATAAATTCCTAAAAGTGGAAATTGTGTTAAAATATAACAGGTACCTAACTGATACTCATTCGCATACTTCTGTTTTGAAGTTTGAAAGCAAATCTGCTCCTCAGTGGTCCATACTGCCCGTCAATTTTGGAAGACCATATGCTTAAAAAAATGTTCTACGTGCATTTAATAAATAATCTTAAATAATAACTTCACCATTGTTATTAATTTCTCCAAATAATTGCAGGTCCTTCAGGTTAACTGTTTTACTTAGCTATATTGTGTTTCACTATGAAATGAACATATCAAAATAGCAGTTAATCATATTTTGCTGTTATATAATTTAAATATTATTTTAAAATGTTTATGCGCTCCCATAACTCCATCCCATTAGGAGCGGCGGAGTTAATTGTGAAAATAATTTATTGCAGTCATAAATATAAATTCAAATTACCTTTTGATTTTGTAAATAAATTACTCACAGTAGAACGGGCACTAAGAAGATATAGAAACACTCATAACTCAATCATCAGCGTGGGGAAAATCGAGTTTGTTTGTAATTACCGTGTTTTTATTAATACAATTTGTCTTCCAGCTCGTACAATATAAATAAACCCGATGCAAAATGAGGTGTTACATCTTGCAACATAACAAGCTAAACGAAGTGTATTATTAAGCGTTTTTAATTCACAACTCATCACGCGTTCTTTAGTTAGGATTTGCTGCCGATTTCACGATCGGTGCGATAATTCACGATTTTATTCCGCCTTAAAAGTAACATATACAACCTGTTTGATGATATACGCAGTTCGTTGCAGGTATAATTATTATGCGTTGTCACTTTTAGATTACACAGTCATATGTAATTTCACACTTGCTGTTAACATTCCCTCTTTGTCATTACCTATCTTCAACCATATTACCATAGTAGTACATGGAAATCGCACCAAAGAATGGGTCTTGCATCAAATGACGTAGTTCTGATTTTTTTATATGTTGCATGTGATCAAGTGGTAATGACAAATCAAATCTTTCCACCACGGAAGCCCTCCGGATCATTGTTAAATATTTGAAAAGCCATAAAATGTTTGCACTATTTTCAGCTTTTCTCAAATTTTACCACCAAGGACCTGTCTTGCGGCATAATTCACTATGTACATTTTTTAAGTAGACTAAATATACAACAAAATGAAGATAATTTGCTCTCGATAGACCAGATAGTTTCTAAGATACCTCTGTTCAAAAATTTGTAAAATTTCCAAAAAAAGGAGATTTTTATTTATTTTTGTCAATGTTGACCACTAAGGACCCATTTTACGGCAAAAGTCCTCATATACGTTATTAAAGTTCACTAAATTTTCAACAAAACGAGACCAACTTGTTCTATGTAGATTTTTCTAAATCGCTTTAAATATGACGAATTGTTTATCAACCACACCCTTTCAACAAACTGACCAAGAAACAACATCTTTAAAAATGTAAAAGAGGAAGAAACCCAGATATCACCTACTCGACGAATTCCTTCACGCACCAAGCACAACCGGGAATGACACTATTCCTTCGCATCTTCAGTGCTTGTTATACAACCTCAGCACTCTTTGGCTAAATAAAAATTTAATTTCTATCGACACTAAAACAACGGCGACGACGCTTCGAACAAAACGCCCCAATGCTTCACTTGTTCGGGTCGGCGAAGTAGGAGACAGCTTTCTCGTTTCACTACAGTGAAACGAGGAAGCTGTCTTCTACTGTTGAGAAACTGTTGCCTTTATACATAAAGGCAACAGTGAATCCCAAAATTTTCACGAGGGCGGCAGCTAAATCCAACATGAACCACGCCAGGTTGCCTCCAACCAGGGATGCTGCAAGATATCAATCTCGGCGAACTTACCACCGAGTGAAAATAAGTATTTTTTGACCAAATTGTTTTCGTTTTATTGAATATTTAATCTACTTAAAAAGTGTACATGGTGACTTTTGCCGTAACAAAGGTCTATGGTGGAAAAAAATGACAAAAACTGAAAATAGGCTAACGACACCAGTAATTGTCATCTTACGCCTTTCATCCTTCATTGTTTCACCTTATATCGTTCATTGTTTGCATATTATATGCGTACATTTTTCCTTGGCATGCTTCAAACTTAAGTTTAATTATTGATACCAAGTTAGAAAATGTATATAACTAATGTGGTTTTATTTTAAAAAAAATAAAAGTAAAAAATACCATTTTCACCAGTAGTTGCCAATATTTTCTAGAGGATGCCACCGTCAGATCCAGTAGTTGCCACTAAATATAAAATGGAATAAAAAATAACAAATACGCCATAGAAATTTGTATTTGCTAACTAAGAATAAACAATATTTCCTTACAAAAGGTCTTTATGAAAAAAATATAAAAAACATTTATACAAAATAAAAATAAAAATTTTAAGATATTGGTTAAACACTTAGAACAGTTACTCACCTTATTTTTTATCAACAACATCCACATAGGTATACTGTTTTGTGCGCATATAAAATTATTGTCTGCAATTTCTTTTAAAAATGTAATTACCCGACCTATGAAAACATTGTGCATTGTAGAAAACTGCAAAATATTTTCCATTTTCGACTTTAACTTCACCTTTTTCATTATCTGGATTTTCCAATTCATAGTTTGCTTCAACTAAAAATTCTGATCTGATTCTTCAGAACTTGCTTGGTCCTCATTTTTTGGATGGTTAATTTTTTGCTTTTCGATTTTTTATTTTTTAAATTCTGCGGTTTTGCTCCTCACATTTCTTTCCTCTTTTTCTTTGTCAATCTATTGCTGCTCTTTGCTTTTAAAATAATTAAGCCATTCTTTAGACGTCACAACAGCAGGTATTTTTTCAATATTCTTTATCGTTTTGTAGTGCTGTTTTTACTACTACTTTCTTAAAAGGTGTAGTGTCACTACAGCTTGACGACTCGTCAGTAAAAGGTGATTTCAAACGATTTTTCTTTGATTTTTATTTTAACTTTAAAACATGTCAGTTTTTAAAACTAAGTTATTTGTTAAGTGTGTATTAATATATTTATATTTAATTTATTTTTAATACACCAATTATAATATCATAATTTCAAAGTCGCGCTCCGGTCCATAAGTAGGTATTGAAAAAAAAAGATCTCGGTAAAAACGATTTACCATCTAAAAGTATAACAGTTCAAGGTTTATTTGTCAGATATTGGCGAAAAAATAGTTCTCCTTTAAAAAAATACTGTTAATAAAAATATAGATGGGTGAATTTTCCATTTTTTTTTGTTTTTATAGTTTTTTCAATTGATTAAAATCATTCACAATTATTAATCTACTTAGTATTTCTTTTTCGAAATACGATATTTGACGCAAAATGTTGCATTGAAAACAACCTCTTTGAAGAAAAACATGAATAGTAATAATTAATCATTTCAAATGGCAACAAAATCAAATAATCTAAAAACAAAATCATAGTAAATTGTATGCAAAATAAATTTCTGAGTATATCTGCTTAATAAGCAATTAGCTAAAAAAATTAACGCCTAGGAAATTATCGAGGCAAGAAATCTCTAACGCACTAATTAACCTCAAGTTAGAAACTAATTGTCACCTGAGTTCCAGCAAAGATTGGCTTCTTGATTTCTGACAGGGCTTTTGATCTTATCAAAGATAAATAACATTATTTGCCTCGGTGGGACGCCGTCTTTGAGGTATCACTATATCATTAGCGTTAGGTACTTCCAGACAAGATGCAAAATGGTTGCCTTTATATACAGTTATGTGCCTTTTGCAATTCCGTCTTCCCAAATTTGTAATAATAAAATTATTTAATGACGAAAGTTAACGGAGTGTAAAAGCAATTAAATGATGGTATATTTACTTCTAGATACATCAATATTTCGCGACTAGTATATTAATATCCTTATTTCTTCGCCAAAAGTAAAAGTCGCTTGTTTTCCATATTATTATGGATATTGGATATGTTTAAGCTTGGGTCTAAGGTAGGTTTGTATGTTTACAAAGTAAAATCTGCACTGTATGCACTCTATTGAATATATTTAATTGAATATAATGTACTATGCACCTCGCTGATGGATAAGATTGTTCAAATTTTAAAATTACCGGACTTACTATCTAGTTGGTTCCAACCCGATTAGATGTAGACGATTGTTTACTATTTTGGTATCTGACTGATGGGTCCTGATTTCTTACTGACTGAATTGCAATACGATATCATTATAATATAGATTTTGCATTCTAAATAGAAGTGAATATTTCCCAAATTGGTTCTGCGGAAGGGAATATTGACTAGTTTATACGAGTAGTCTCTTAAATTTCTGCTAGGAGATTTATAATTCAGCTTAGACGATAACTGCGGACAATCAATGAGATTGTTCACGATTTTATATAAATAAAACGTACAAATCCGTTATAAGCACCCTGTTACTAAGTTGCATAATTTTATATTTTTTTACTATCGGTTCTTAAAATCTGTGGGCAATCCTAAATGCTAAGAACCTTAAAAGTTTATTTTTTCGCCTTTCAATTAGTTTTGGGTAAATGTCATATTGATAACAACACGCTCCAATATTCTTGGCTAAAGAGGAGGCTCTGGCCCTCGATAGGAGGGGGTCGGTACCATCGCTCTTTACCCCTTTGATAACAACAAAATCTCTTCAAGACTCTGGTACCGCTACCCGCATTAGGTAGACGGCAAACAGCAACATAAATGACATTGAAACATTAGACATTGAAACGGTTAGACCTTCCAAATACCCATCCCTCTATTACATATATACACCCTATCATCCCGCCACAAATAACACATATAATTTTTAAAAAATACAAAAAACATAGGAATTGTCTAACATAACAAATGCATACGAATTAAACAAAAAACAGAGAAAAGTCTACTCTTAGAAAAATAGAAACAGAAGAAGCGTACATAAAATTAATTAAAATAAAATAAAACAAAGACATATAAATATTAATGACTAAAAAGGAAAACAACAACAAATAAATAAGCAGATAAAGACCCATACAAAATAGAATAAATCAGGAACCAAACTAACATAGATTTAAGGTCACTGTATTCAGCGCTTATCAGTCCAATTCTTTTGTAGTACTAACAAAATAACATAGATTTAATAACCGCAATATCCCTTACCAAAACTCCATATCATATTTAGACAACAACCAGAAAAGAAACACCCTGCCCAATAGGCAGTCTTGAACACGAGTTATAAAATTCCACAATAGTTATAAAAGGCAAAAGTATTTTCTTAATAAAATAGACGCCATCGCATCGATAATCACACTGACGAAAGACGACGTGCCTATACTATAATCAAATATTAGAGGTTATTTTTGAGAGTAAACGTACATACTTTATTTTTATTAATAGGTAAATAATTATCAGTACACCAAATATGGACATGATCTACAATGTCCTGCGATGTCAAACAATCAGCCCTAGATTATATATTCAAAAACATTTTCAAGTCGTCGGCAAACATAAGATGGTTTCGATTTTAAGATCATTTACAGGTAATGTAAACATGAGTGGTGCCAAGTTAGAGCCTTGGGGTACTCCTGATATGACAATAAAGGTGTTCGTTATCGCTGATGAGAATCTAGAAGGCGACGGTGACGTAGGCTATTTCTCCACTTACAAATCAATATACTATGATTCACCTTGTCAAATGGCTTTGAGAAGTCTGTATAAACGTCTTCTCGACGAGTAAACGCGGCCAAATTGGATAAAATTGAGCGATTAGTAAGAAATCATGTTGATTTACCGATATGTAATTCTTAACATTGTTAAATATTTGGTTATACATACACATTGCGAAGACATTCGCGATGTTAGATAATATGGCAATAGGGCGATAACATGTTACATCTGCCGAATGACTACTTTTTAAAATGGGACACACTTTTGTCAGTTCCCACCTATCAGGAAATTCGCCTGTTGATAGCGCCAAATATACCAAATAGATATTCAAATATCGATTTAAAGAAATCCTCAATTCGTCAATCCTTAAATCCTCAATCAAATTGCACAATTTGTCGTAAGTTTTGATGGTTTAGTTTCAACTATTTTGTGGTCCACATTTTGTGTTACCGGAAATAACAATTTTGCTATAATTTTTAACATATATGATACAAATAAAACAGGGAACAAAAAATACTATGTGAGATAGCGAAATAATGAATATAGCAAACTTATGGCACATTCTGTCAACTTTAATTGTACAATATAACGTTGTCGCTAGACCGCAGAGTTTCCGAGATACAGGTAAGTGAAAAACAGAAAGCTACCTTCTACGTACGCCACTGCATTCTGCTCACATCCTAGGAGCGGGGACTTTTAGTATGTGTACTTACTAACTAGTCCAAACAAAGTCCCAAAGCCAAAAATTGTGTTCCTTTCATTTGCCTTTATACCCCCCTTTTGAGCATCAAATGACTGGGATATATGCATTGCTTCTTATTCAGAATGGATCTTGCTTCTTATTTTTTGGATCGCATTTTTTTAATGACAGGGAGTGATCTCTGGTGAATAGATTTCATGATAAATTTCCTGCCATATATAGGTCTACACATATGATACACAGCTCAATGTGATTTAAGAGCTTTATATCATTTTCCTTAATTCCACAGATCAAACGAGACATGTAACAGATTACGAAATAAATTTAATATTCAAATCTATTTTCGTAAACCTCTTTGCCGCATTACCTCAGTTTACGTTACTAGATAACTTTCGGCTTAATACCCATCCGGACATCTACCCATCAGGAAACATTCCGAATTATTTTCGTAAATAATGCATGTCTGCATTTAGAAACTTGGTCGTTGCATGACACAATATGTAGGAGATTAGTAGTTATCGGAAGGACCGTATACGGCTACCAGTATGACTGTTTCATGTGCAAATGTACAGATTTGAAATTGTAAGTGAAAGGATTTTTACCGAGACGGTTTATGACGGGCCGCATTAACTTGGCAAATGTTTTATTCAGGGCTACGCTGATAATGTTGCTTTATGGTGCCGTTCTGATTTCTGTAGGTGGACATGCACAAATACTGCAAACAAATGTTGACAGGTATTTAATGTACTTAAAGTAGTTATTTCTGTGCAAGATATGTAATCATTTATAACATTCAATTTAAAAATAAATTACGAATAGCTCGAAATTACGAATAACTCGAATAGTATAGAATAACTCGAATAGAATAATAACTATAACAATTTTTTTGGTCAAAACCAAAAAATACTTGTTCATAAAACTATTTATATAGTGCGCGTATGTAAAAGTGCCTTGGGCCTTTAAATAATTAAAGTGTACAGTATCAAAAAATGTCTATAAAATACAGTCAAGAATACCGTGGTACCGATTGCGTAAATGCATTGTTCACCTCGGTGTGGCGCCCTACAGTTCTGTACCACAGTAAAGATTGTAAGTGAAATACGTCTTTTCAATACAGTTTACCACATTCCAGCGGACAATATTTCTGCATCGCAGAAAACAATGCAACTGAAATACGACATTCAAACACATTCATAGTTTACCACGGTGCAGCGGACTTTATTTTTACATCCCAGTAAACAATGCCTCTGAAATATAGGCTTAAAATACATTAATACATATTATATTCTGCTTCTGTGATTCATTTAGGAACGCAAGAATAACTCGTGACGAAAATGAAGATGATATTTCAAAAAATGAGTAAACATTGGGAAACAAATCGAATGTCTTCAAATATGCAGCCCTATTAATGTAAGCCCTATTGGCGTTCGGCTTGATTGAATTAATATTTATTTAAAAATATTTCGACATGTAGGTACTACCAATTTTATTTTTGAAGATCTCCCTAGCATCCTTTTGGCTCCTGAACCTGAAGTTATATCAAGTTTTCTCCTAGAAATTGCCTATTTTACACATGCATTAAAGGGGAAATAATACTAATAACTTTGTGGAAGCTTCTATCAGAATCTTGAATGCATTAAAGGCTTCATATCGCTGTAATATGATGTCTTTCAAGATTCTAATAGAAGCTTTCACAAAGTTATTAGTATTATTTCCTCTTTAATGCATGTGAAAAATAGGTTTGATTAATTTTAACATACTTCAATATCCAGGAGAAAACTTAGACGTGGTCTAACCTCACGTTGGGAGTCAAGAAGATGCAAGCAGGGAGACTGTGCATAGTAGAAGTGGTAGGTACTACAGGTACTAAAAGGCCAACAGGTTTGCAAGCAAATGCCAATTCAATGAATGTATTAGGATGCCGTATTTCAGTTTAATTGTTTACTGCGATTAAGAAATAGAGTCCACTGCAACGCGTTAAACTATAAATGTATTGAAAACGCGTATTTCAGTTGCAATGTTTACTACGGTACAGAAGTAGAGGCCACTGCACCGCGGTCAGTAATGCATTTACGCGTACCGGTTAACATTTCCAAATTTAGTGCAGGGGCAGGGTGTCCGTAGGGGTATAAATAAAGGTAGTACAAAAAATAATTATTTATATATACTTTTTATATATTATATATATATATATATTTACGTATTATATATACTTTTCACTAAATTTATATTACACACCTTAACAAAAATAAGCTACGAGGGTTGCGGAAAAACATTATTTAATATTATACAAATAAGCCAATAATGGCGTACATTTAGCATTTAGAGTAATTATTTTGGAAATAATATATGTCATATACATATTCACATTCATACATATAGTTCATATCATTATACTTTTCATACATTAATATTTGAGATAAACGATTAAATATCTGACGGATTTCTTCTTCATTTGAATTAACTATTTGCTGGTCAGCAAAAAAACCTTTGTCGTAGCCACCGTCGAAAGAAAGTAGAAACACGATCAAAACAAAATAGAAACTTCGGTTGGAATAATATATTTACAATAAACGTTACCAAAGCTCCCTGTGAATCTTCATTCATTCCAGCATGCAACAAACACTGCATATCGTCTTTTTTACTTGCATTTTGAGCGTAATATCCAAACGCAGTGTCTTTCGTAATCTTCAGTCATAATCAAGTCCAAATCAAATAGCTTTTCTATTATCATTTTCTTTAAAAGCTTATACGAGACATAATCAAGTCTTCTGGCAAATCATTCCTTTGTGCAATTTGCTTATAAACACGCTCAGAGCGAGCCATATTCATCACGTTACCTTCTATCAGAACTTCCGTTAAAGTTTCCAAAAACTCAACATCACTTGATCTTCATGTGAATCGTCATTTTTATCGACACCTGCTGACAAGATTCGTTTTTAGGGTTATTAAGCGTTGTCTGGTATTTTTTCTGGAGACGCTCTAAAGAAGATTTGTTTGTGCAAGTAGCATAACAAGACTTATGGTAACCTCCTTTATTATTTTCACTTATGGTAACCTCCTTTATTATTAGGTCATTGTTTGAACGATTTTTAAACCGGTTTAATATTTTTATAGATACCTCATCTAACCACAGTGCCCGTTGATTAATGGTTAATAAAAGTTTTGCATATGACTTTGGGTACATTAATTTTTCACTGCTTTTAGACTTTTGACAAATAAATCAAAATTTAAAATCAGTTTTCTGTTCTCTGGAATGAACATCCACTTTGGCATGAACATCCGTATTTGCACTAAAAGAAAGAAAATATAGCGTTGTTAATAAAAAATAAATGTACAGTATACCGGGTGCCCACGATATTACTAGCCAGCCTATTACTTCCTTGTAAAACAAGATATCGATTTCAAATTTTGGGACGTTGTATGGCTCATATAAGCTTCCACAAAGTTATTAGTATTATTTCCCCTATAATGCATGTGTAAAGTAGGCACAATTTCTAGGAGAAAACTTGATATAACTTCAGGTTCAGGAGCCAAAAGGATGCTAGTGAGATCTTCAAAAATAAAATTGGTAGAACCTACATGTCGAAATATTTTTAAATAAATATTAATTCAATCAAGCCGAACAATGTTTACTCATTTTTTGAAATATCATCTTCATTTTCGTCACGAGTTATTCTTGCGTTCCTAAATGAATCACAGAAGCAGAATATAATATGTATTAATGTATTTTAAGCCTTTATTTCAGAGGCATGTTTACTGGGATGTAAAAATAGAGTCCGCTGCACCGTGGTAAACTATGAATGTGTTTGAATGTCGTATTTCAATTGCATTGTTTTCTGCGATGCAGAAATATTGTCCGCTGGGACGTGGTAAACTGTATTGAAAAGACGTATTTCACTTACAATCTTTACTGTGGTACAGAACTGTAGGGCGCCACACCGAGGTGAACAATGCATTTACGCAATCGGTACCACGGTATTCTTGACTGTATTTTATAGACATTTTTTGATACTGTACACTTTAATTATTTAAAGGCCCAAGGCACTTTTACATACGCGCACTATATAAATAGTTTTATGAACAAGTATTTTTTGGTTTTGACCAAAAAAATTGTTATAGTTAAAGAGCCTTATGAAAATTCTTCTTTAGCTATTCGACGTTATTTATTTTGTGTTAACCAGCAGTACCTCATTCAGTTGGCATCTAAAAAGTTAATAAAAAAGGTTTCATGCTTTAATCATGCTCACGGCATTACATTAACCCCGCGACTAATAGGGAACCCATTTTTTGCATAAAAATGTTGAATTGTTATGCGAGGAAATAAAATGAGAGTAATGTGACGCCTTATATGTCAAGTTTCACAATTTTCTCAAGAAATATCATTCTATATTACGCCACCCCATTTTTAGTTGGACTCTTTTCAACTAAAAATTGGGTGGCGTCATATATATAGCCTATCATTTCTTAAGATAATGATATGACAGCTGGCAAACGTGATGGACAAAGACGATATGGTTATGCCACATAAGGTTATATATAAGGTTATACATATCATAAGGTTATGCCACAGAAATAGAAAGGGGTAGAGTACTTGTAAGTAACATCCGACACCGGAATTGGGGAATAATACTACCATTACACCTTTCGTGGCGCTGCGTTGAGACGAGTAACGATCAGATGATTGTTGTTTTGTTTGTACATAATAAAGGAGTTTATTAATTCTTTTTGTGTACTTTTGTGTTCTTTGTGTTTCTTTTAACATATTATTTAAATATACATTGTTAAAAACCGTAATTTGGTTTCGTTTTTAACTACTAATATAATTATTTTTATTAAGTAGTAAATTCGATAAGGTTTTACCTATTTTCGCAATATGTGTGAATAGAGTGTAAAATAAAGAAGTATTTTTAGGTTTACTTTATTTTCTTACTTAGATGCTACCCCAAATAGTAGATATGCGAGTGAAGGTGAAGAGATGTCAAACGTGAAACATTTTATACAGTTATAACACCACAACTGTTGAACAAACAGGTTTAGATATATTTGCTTTTTGTTTTCACACCAGTGCATTTCTAAGAAGCTCCCATGAAATTACTGGCAAACTGATCTTTGAGGAAGACAAAGTAGAAATAGGGACATAAATATCTATGCACCGCTGGATTATCCGGGAGGGACAGAAACAAAATGTCTGCTGCACTTTTCAAGTGTACTATACCAGAATTCGTTTAAACTCAGACAGCGTTTCAATGGCCAGGACAAAGACTGCAGATTTCTTTTAACTGCGGAAGGCGAGGACAGCGGATATGAGTCACTATCACATTTTAAGGAATTCTATATAGGTTGTATATTTACAACTTTAAAAAAGGTATATACGCCAAAAGCAAGTATACATAATACTATGCACAACTTATTACTTTTCTTTTCTGCTGTTTTCTTTTTTTGTCTTAGGGGGTAACATTCTTGAACTTAGTATAGTAAAATAAATAGGTGAGTAATGGGAATATAATATTTTTTTAATTTTTCAAGAATCTTTGTTTTTTACATGGTATTAAATAAATAAAAAATTACGCCATTTAATAGTCGATAATTTTAAGAGATACCATTTAATTAATACGCCCACTTAATAATTAAGTATCTTCTTTGATAAGGCGTGAAATACATAGAAAAATAAGCACTTCTTGTCACTTAGCTGACGTACCTGCTGTTTCAACAAATCGTACACACATACACATTCACAACAGTTAGGTCTCGCAAAGTAAAATTACACTCCAGCACCTGCTGACATAAAAATATTGATGATTTGTTTCTCTTAGAGTGTTTCTTCTTTCGAGCGTCTTTAAACTAAGGAGTGGTTTTCTGAACACCTGGAACATTTAAAGAAGGTTCAGCGGAGCATTTCAACCGTGGACTGATTGTACCTAAAAATAATAACCACTTGCAATAGCCCAGTCACTATGTACTTTTTCTTGCGAAAGGTCTGACTGACAATAAAACTACGGAAATGTGTATCTCTATATGGGAGATTTATTGTCCTAAATTTGCAACCCTCTCCGAGTGGAGCACAAACTACCTCAGGCGTTCAAAGTGGTGAAATTGCACTAACATGGAAACATATCTTAAACCGTTCGCCTGAGAATAAAAAGTTGTTATCAATAAAAGTAGATTTTGAGTATTTATACCAAAAACTCTACGTAACGATATATCTAGGATTTATAGTTTTTGAATGGCAGGCCCGAGTAGAGAGGCACTCTTTCGCTCAAGGTTAGGCGGACCCAGTTTTGGTTGCATTCGAAAAATCCAAGCGTCTTAGGCTGAACCATTGCTCTGCGATTATTTAAAAAGTATCATGTTCTTGAGTAATTGAGCTTCCCAGCGGTGTTTTGTTTGAAGTTCTGGCGTCAAAATTAATGAAACTATGACGGCCGCAATATCGCATATACTGAAAAATTTTAGTAAATGGGTATACCCTTTGTCGCATGTGCTATAATTTAGTCCAAAGCACAATATTCGAAGTTCCTTTCTCGGTTCGTGAATATATAATATAATCCAGCTAAAAATCCTAGTGTAATATACTCATATGTTAAATTAATAATGGTAGACTGAAAACTACTGTACAAAGGATTCTCTCGAAGTTCTTTATAATCATTGTATCATAGTAATTAAGTAATTAAAAGAAGCAAACAGTGCCGAGCACAACCTGGTAATAACTATTAATAAAAGAAACTAATTCCACCGCAAGCTGCTGTTAAAAAAACATCACTGTATAAAATTCGTATGAAGTTAATGTCGACATTAAAGTTTAGGGAGCGGAAGAGATTATAATAGACGCAACAAAAGAAGGCGGTGGTAGTAAATGCACCGAGACGATTTTGAGCCATCAGCGAATGTGCGACAAAGAATCTCACAATTTGATCAGATCGACCCCCTGCCGCCTTAATTACATCCCACAATTGGCCCAACTCGGTTTTCACACAACCGGAGCCAAATGTGACTCACAAATAGGTAAACTGGTATAATACCTTTCCTGCTACGAGAAGTAATCTACTTACGCGCCACCTGTCGCTTATCATTAGTGTAAAGTGTCAATAATGTTGGGTATACAAATATCTGCTATATTTTGTCATTCCATATTATAACCATGTATTAGTTGAAAAGTCAACGACTAATTAATTGAAAATGATATTTAATAATTTAATTAATAAATAATGTTTAATTAGTGTTATTGCTAGAGGTTGAAAATTACTCACAGTGCAGTACTAATCATTACCAGGGTACCATGACGTGTTAAGTAAAATTAATCCTCTATCCGGCCATCTCCATTCTTCAGGTTCGAAATTTTGTAAATTTTGGGGAAATCATAATTTTTTGTGATATATTAAACGATTCGTTCACTCTTGTGCCGCTTATTGGAGATGATTTAATGCCGATGCAAGATAATAAACGTCCGTATGTTACGAGAATTGTTAATGAGTATTTAGCCGAGGTTAAAATCCCAGTACGGAATTAGCCGCCTCGAAGCCCAGACATAGATCAAATAGAACATATTTGTGCTCTTGGGAGGAAAGTACAATCTCGTGTTTGCACATTTACAGATACTCAATAAAGCTCTAATTGCAGTAAATGAACCAGGGTTACATTTAAAACCCAGTTGAAGGTGTGCCAATAGGAATTGCAGCAGGTATTCGTACACGTGGTGACAATCATAATTTTTATTTTTATTATATTTTTTCTTTATGTATTAAAATTATCTAAAAAAAAGATAAAAGTTGATGAAAAGTAGGGTTTTCAGTTATCAGTTTTTTTAGATTGTTTCCGTTATGTTCAGTGTTGCTAAATTTATTAAAGTGTGTTACTACCATAGAAAAAATGTAACATATTTATTAAACCGTGGTAGATCCAAATGGTCACAAAAATAAAGTATATTGTAACAACTAAAAAAAGAAAATTTAAGTAACATAATAATATGAAGCTTGATAACAAATTACAGAGTGTAACAACTTGGGCACTCCACAAATTGTTTTCAAAATTAGAGTAACCCTTTATGATACCTTTATGATTATGTATATGTATAATACGGAAATATGTCTAATTTTCATAAAATTTCAAACGTGTGAGGTTCCTTATAAATTTACATACGATCTAACAAAAAATAATCAAATCGGACTTGAATTAAAATTAAATTAAAATAATTTCATTTTACATTAGCACCAAATTTTCCTGCAAAGCATACCTGAAGAGTCGCCATTTCAAGTCGATTCTCGCTAAGGTGTAGCTCAGAAATTTCGGGATTTCAAGCGGCGTAGGAAATTAACGTAAGAAATGAGTTCGAGGTTAAAAAACTTTTTTTTTATTTTTCTGTATTGCGTCGTAAAACTTAGCTTACTTGTATCAAATAAAAATCATTTTTCCGTTTTTCTAGGAAAACGGAAAACAGTTGAAATTACTAACAACTCTACTAACTCCTAACTACTAACTACTAACAAACTCCACATTTCTACTGGATAGCTCTAAATTATATGCAAACCTTTTTACCGATATGCGATATCTGTCAATGTGTACCTACCCTTTTAACTTTTTTATTATAGCATATATAAAATAAATCGAGAGAATACTTTCAGTCGACGACAATACGTGTTAACTAGTCCACGTTTAATTTAGTCCACGTCTCGCCATCTGTCCACGAACCGTTCAACTCCAGCCCTCTTCCCCGGTTTCAAACAAACGCTTTGACTGTTCGACTGAATCGTACCTATTTCTTTAGACACGCTGCAGCGAACCTCCGGTCTTTGAGGCCAATATAATTTCGGTACACAAAAATAATTAATCAATCTTTCAGTAGCTACCACCTCCTACGGCGGTAATTAAGTCCTAGATACTATTTCTGATGTACAATTAATTAGTTTTTGTCCTACACAGGTCAACCGGTACAAAGACCGAATTATTATTTGTGTGTTATTAGCGCATCAAAACTTCCACATTAATAACTCTGATATGTCTGGCCGAAATTCCCCTGTAATTTGGTATCATGTAGAGTTAATAAAACTAGGTGGTTCTACTAGTCTTATACTTTTCTTTATTCGAACAGACGCGTTGAATTTACATATAATTATAGTTAGCAATGATTGGTATTTATACCCAAACCACGTTCCCCAAGCTTCCTTCTCTAGGCATAATAGTAGCAAATTAAAAGCAATGTGGAAATAAATTAGAGTTCTTATATTCTATGTTGTTAGAGTAACATAATTAAACTCATAAGAATAAGATTGTATATTAGGAAAAATATAGAACGCGGAGTAATATTTGTTGCAGATCAGAATGTACTGTTTGTAACATCGAAATAAGAGTCATAAAAATTTGTCAAATGATACCCACAATTGCCGCAATGGGAGATCGGGGCAGTATAACTTTTTTTACAACAAGCTAAAATCGTCACTATAAAGGCGCTTTCATTCAACAAGTTGTTATGTTTTGATAAAATACTAATAACTAATCAATTTTAACACAAAACCCGCCAAATAATACATTAAATTAAAGAATAACTGTATTACTATTTCAAGAATTATTGCTGACCCCACTTTACCATAAAACGCTCGACGGTTTAATTTAGGCAATTTAGACATCCAAATGAATGCCCATGATGCCGCTGTCTCACGGCCAAGGAACGTGATGATAACGTGATGGTCATAATGTGATGGGCGATGTATATAAAATCATTTGTTTTTCCTTAAATTCCTGGAAATCGGTTATACTTGACAACGCTGTTAAAAATGCGGTAGAAGGTGTGGAGATATCGATAAAATGAAGGTTTTTGCTCGGGTTTTTATGTCTCCTATTTCGATGTTGCAAAACTATAATATTGGAATAATACGTAAGTGCATGTTTCATCTATTACACGATACGTATTAATAGGACAATTTTAGTATTTAAAGCGACACACCATATAGTGGAGTTCATCTGGGACTCAAATTCAAAAAAAATTTTTGCTCAATCTATCATGTCGTTTCGTATCATATTAGCATGGTTTGTGAAACAGGTCAAGGGGGGGAGGGGGAAATGATCAATTAAAAGCATGGAAAAATCGTTTTTACTGCATATCGCGACAGCTTTGGACATTACAAAAAAAAATCGCTATAAAAAATGAACAGTACGACAAAACACACACGCGCATTTAAACAGCTGCGCGAAATTGGATAATTAGTTCCCGAAATATCGCGATTCGTCGCGAAAATAAGAAAAATTAAATGAATTTTTCATCGAGGAGGAGTGGAGTTGGAGGTGAAATTTTTTTCGTGGAAGAGGTATTATGATGGAATTATGATGCCGCAGGCTGGGGGTAGTGGGATAATTAGAAGTGGGGGGGGGAGGGGGAAATTTTTTTAAATGCCCATATGAGTATTGACCGATATCAAATTATAAAACGGTCTTTTCTTCGCTTCTGCATACGCTATACGAAGGCAGCCGCGAATATTTTTTTGTAGTCCACAAGCGTCTAACGCGCAAAAAAACGATTTGCCTGTTTTTTAAACGGTGTTTCCGGTATGACGAAAGGGGTTGAGGGAAATAATTTTTACCATTCGACAGCTTTTTTTCGACCTTTAATTATAGCCTAAATAGATCCAAATCGATTGATTAGGCGGGGAGCTAGGGAACATCAAAGTTTTTACTTTGCAACAGTAGAACGGAGAGAATCGATTTCAAAAAAGGAGGAGGTTCTGAATTCGATTCGTGGATTTTTTTTTATTGTATGTATATTCCTCTGGAACGGCTTAAACAAATTAAATGATAATTACTGGATACTATAGGGCATCGGGTATAATCGGGGAATGGTCCCTTTGAGATTTTAACCACCGAATATAACGGAAGTGGATGCCAACTATCTTATTTTAAATGAAATCTTATGTATTATTTTTCTTATGTATTTTATGTAGGTATTAATTCTCAAAAAGTTGATGCAAAGGTACGAGTATACCAAAAATGTGTAACGTACTCTATAGCAAATGCGTTTCTGAAATATCTGACATTTTATAAAAAATTTGACATGTGCATGAATTCGTAAGAATATTTATAACTTTTTTTACGAGTAAAAAATACGAGTTTCACACTTGTTTTTTGACACATAGAAAGAGCAGGATCTGAAATACCTTCTACAATTAAAATATTTAAAAAAAATAAAATACAAAGTGTTTCATTTCTTGAGTTACATTTGGTCTACTGCAGAACGCCATAATTTTTTCAGTTTAAACGAAATATTTGATATATCTTAATCTAAATTATGTATAATTAATTCCCTTTTGTTTGTTTCTATGATTCTATTGGTTATAACTATTTGAGATATTTATAATTTCGCTAGATTTTTAACAATCTCCAGTAAAAATGCTGTTTTTGTAAAAAACTTTATTTTACTTCTATCTCTCTATATCTCGTTGGCTGTAGCGGCTGTCAAAGTTTTCAAATTTCTTCAAATCAAGTCAGTCTATCGTTCCAACTCTTTGGATTACCACCACGCCAACTACCCACGCCCATAAATTTCTTGAGGCTATGATTTGGGTAATGGACATTGCTTCATCTTTTCCTGTTTTAAATACATATTTGTGTAATTCTTACATTTTACACCACTTGTTTTATAATTTGTAAATTGTTGCTGTTTTTTACATTTTTACTGTGACATATGTATTTATAGTTTTTTAAAGAAATATATTTGTATATTTTGACTTGTCAAAAAGTCTTTGTAATCTATATATGTATGTAAAAATATAATATGTAGCATAATATATATTATGCGTTCTGTAAACTTTAGTATAACGAAAAATAATATAAAGAAAACTAATTCCTCCTGATTTTGAGACCGGCCAGAGCAGTTCCGAATGGTAAAAACTTTGCAGTCCCCCCCCTAATCATCCGATTTTGATCTAGTTAACCCAGATTTGAAGGTAGAAAAAAAAGCTGTCGACTGTTAAAAAAATTATTTCCCCCACCCCCTTCTCTCATCGTTTGAAACACCGTTTGAAAAAACAGGGAAATCGTTTTTTGGACGCTAGGCGTTTGTTTGCAACAAAAAATATACGCCGTCGCCAAAATAATGCCATCGTATAGCGTATGAAAACGGTCAAAAGATCGATCAATATTCAATCGAATATGAATTACAAATCAGATAATTTATGGGCATTTTAAAAATTTTCAAATTCCCGTTCTCCTAATTATCCCACCAACCCCAACCTGCGGCCTCGTATTTCCTTCCCAAAAGCCCTTGAAAATAATTGAGCCTCCAACTCCGCTCCCCCTCGATGAAAAACCAATTTGATTTTCCTATGTTCGCAACTATGATTAGCGATATCTCGCGAACTAACGATTTCGCTCAGCTTTAAATGAGCGTGTTTTGTCCCACTCTTTATTTTTGATATCAACTTTTTTTTCTAAAGTCAAAAGCCGCCTAGATATGCATGAAAGCGATTTTCCTATGCTTTTAATTGATCGTTCCCCTCTCCCCCACCCTTGACCCCGTCTGCACAAACAATGCCAAAATGATGGCAGGACCCGATTTGATAGATTAGGGAAAATGAATTTTAAATTTGACTTGTCTGTTCTCTACCTATATTTCTTTTTTTTGTGTTTTATTGCAATTTACAATCTACTACATTAGTGTATTTAGTAAATGTGTTGGAAGTCTTCGGCATGAAAGGGAGATGCCCATTGACATTTCTCCTTATATATCACTAATCTAGGTTAGTGTTGCTGGAGGATATCTACTGGCCAGGATTTATTTAGTCTTCTGTTGGGAGGTCTGTCCATATACAGGTTTTCTATCAGTTCGCATTGATGTCCTGTGAGTCTCTGTTGGTAGTTAGTAGCTATAGTATGTATCTCTTCTGTTATGAATGGGATTTGTAGGTCCCTGTGCAGTGTTAGGTTACTAATATACCAAGGTGCGTTCACAATCGCACGAAGTGTTTTGTTTTGGAACCTTTGTATGATTTTCAGGCGTGATGGTTTGGTGCATCCCCAAAGTTGGAGACCGTATGACCATACGGGTTTCAGTATTGCTTTATATACTGTGCTTTTTCTTTGTGTAGTTTCCCCAAATTTTTATAATTTTACTTTAATCCCCAAATGAGGGTGTTTTTTAACAGCCGAGGAAACTTTCCGTTCTCAAAAACTGATCTAGTTTGGTATTTGGAGATTCATTTTCTCACTCTGCTCTACTCTTATAATATAACCTAACTTTCAGCTGCTAACTTTTAGCTGCTTTTTCATTATTTTCCTCATCATCTTAAAAACCTACTTCACAAATATCGGCACCTTTTACTGCCCTCCATGACAAACTAGCCATTAGTTTCTTATATCTTCTCCCATCAGGGGTAAGCTTTTTTGAGGTCTGCTTCGCCTCCACCAGTCTTTTGTTATAATCTCAAACATTACCTTGCTTTTTTTTGGTATGGCTTTTCCAGTCGATAAATGTCTAAAAAAATTAATTGAAATAATAAAGAAAAATTAAGTCACACATATTATATTATATATCTTACTTTTTTCCACTATTTTTCGATTTGGTTAGGCCAGAACCTATCGCATTTAATATTTATGTTAACTTCTCCCATAATCTTTCTATCGTATAATGGCTTCAGATGCCTTTGTTTTTCCATGAATTAAAATTTTGTGGCTTGATGTAAAAACTGCCATATAACGTTTTTTCTTACTAGGTGTAGCTGAGGGCATTTTCATATGGTTCACTACTTCTCGCCTTAAATGAATACAAGTAATTAAATTTTGGCATAAAACTTACTGCAATAAAAATGATTTTTTGTTATTATACCTGATCCGGGGTTTTCAAAAATTTAAATCTGCAAAACAACTACTTCCAGTGCACATACACAACTATTGAACTTTTTTAGGTTAGGCTGAAGGCAATAAACTAATAAACTGTAAACTACTGTCATTGTCGTTATTACGGTTCATAATCATATCCCAATGCGCGGTTGCCGTTGTGCTAAAGCCTCATCAAATACTTGACAAAATTATTCTATAATTTTTGTATACATATTTATATGACAGCACGATAATAAAATTATCTACTTTCAGAGATTGACACACCTATTTCATTAGAAACAATATAAAAAATAGGCATAAGACAAAAGATTTCCTCAAATTTTCCGTAAAATGTAAATAAAAAAAAAGATAAAGCAATATTTAAAGATACTTAACTTGCCAAAATTGTGTATATTTCCGACATCAGTTTTTACAAAAAGTTTAAAGGATAGGATCGATGGATGGATAGGAACAGTTACGTTTATTTTCGGAAACAAAGTATCACGTTTCACACGTTAAATTATTTTGATGATGTTTCTCGGAAAGAAGCTAAAATCAAAATAAATGTAATATGTTATGTTAAAATGTTTACAGAGGGTCAGGGTAACACTGGCTATAATGTTTCACATTACCTATGACTCCGTACATTCGCATATAATTTATGTGCCTGCGACTTAAGCCATCATCTCTGTATTTAAAAATAAATTATGGAGGAACGTCTTCATAAATTTGCCTTGTAACAAATAACATATGGGCTCGACTTAGCCGTTATACCGAACGCTTTAATCGGTAATTTTTATACCAAATGATAACTTTAAATCCTACCTGCAATTATAATGTATTTATAATTTTTCACTTTCCCGTTCGATCCTTTCTCCTGATGTGTTAATTAGAGGTAAACGATGAAGAATGTCTATGCGGTGTCATTATGTAATTTAGGTGTAGATTCATCTTCGGCTTATTGCCTATTACGAGAAAAGCGCGAAACGGTACTTCTACATGATGGACTTCTCAAATGAGGCAATGAATGAGAAGTAATATTGTAGATGGCTTATATTTCCAGTTGCGTGGTCTATTTAACATTAATTTCGAGCTACATTCGTTTCGGAGATAATGAGTTTAAGATGCAGAGGAAATGTTTCCGTTACATATAATTTAATTAATTTCATTCATAAGGCGGGCGTTGAATAGCGAACAGAAACATATTATGCGAGGTGGACCAGGGTTTTATCTTGGTGAATAATTTTAATGCAATGTTTCATTCCTTTCAACTGTTTTGGAGAGCCACGTTGCCAAATATCTGCTTCAGTTTACTTTTAGTCATAAATATAAATTACAATTAATAATTATGATATTAATGTTACAAAAATATTAATGTACAAGGTAAGTCTTTCAAAATTAACACCCCCTTCATTACCTATTAACATTACCTATCTTCTGTTGATAATGTGATCTGAAAATAATGTTTTTATTAAATATTTGATATAATAAATGGCATTTATTTTATTAATTAAGTAGCAAATTTATTTCACAATCTTCTCATGTTTACACAATCATCTCTTTAGATAATTGGTCATAAATAAGTAATCTTAGGTATCTTAGGTACTTTTACAACCTATAGATCATGTTTATTGCACTCGACAAAAAACAAACGACTTCCACAAATTAGATGTAGCAAAAAAATATATAGGTAAAAAACACTTTGCTTATATTGGACAGAGATTCTATAATAATTTGCCTTATAACATTAAAAATTGCAAAAAAGTATTTATTTTTAAGAAATTGGTTAAGAAATGGTTGAGAGAGATTGTAAGATATCTCATTAAAAGATTGATAGAATTAACATAAGACACTAAATTTTGTACAACACTACTACTATTTCTTTTTTATTTCCTTGTTCTCTTTCTTCTTCCCTTTTTTTGACCACTAGTTAATTTATTTGAATTGCATTTAGATGTGTCCATCCATTCCCAAACTTTTAACTTAAAATTGCTGTAAATCTATATTCATTTTCAAATTAATACAATAATTAGGGCGAACTTCGTACTACCTGTAATTTAAATTTTTTTTAAATAAATGTTATTATTTAATTTTTCAAGAATTTGTTTGCTCCACCATAACCTTAAAATACAAATGAAATTTCTTTAACACTTACTACAATCTAAAATATTTGATATTTGATATATATATATATATATATATATATATATATATATATATATATATATATATATATATATATATATATATATATATATATATATATATATATATATATATTTATATATATATACAGGGTACATCACGGTAAGTGGCCTGTTAGACGTTTCTGGGAAACCACATATATTTTGGAACTGATAATTTGCACACAGAGGTTTTCAGGGGTGCTCTATTCACAGAAAATATTGCCGTGTATGTGCCACTTCCGGTTATACCGGAAGTCGACAACAATTTCCTTATTTTAAATGGCATGCTATATTTTTTATGCCAGATTCGAATTCTACTCGTTACTTTAAGATAACTTTCAATACTATTCCCTATTCCTAAAATAATAGTTTTACCTTATGCGAAAACAACCCGTACATTAGAAATTAATAACTTTCGCTATGGTAACTTGCAAGAGCCAATTTTTGTTCCACATACTAAAAAGACATGGAGCTTATGTATGTATAAAATATAAATGCTCCAAAGTACACAGGGTGTCCAATAACTGATGTCAAACTTTGACTACTTCGACCTTCAATAAGTGTCTTATTTTAAATGGGACATTCGCTTCCTTTTTTGTTTACCATTTGACTCATATGTAGTTTGCTGTAGCTAAATTGGACGATTCTTGAGTTATTTAGAGATATTTAAAAATATTGTTGAATTAAAATTAACATCGAGTGCAGTGTGCCATGGAAAACAAATAGAGTTCAAAATCATAAAGTTCACATTCAGTTGAAAACTTTAATAAAAGATAGAAAATTATTACAGATTAGAAAATTAACAAACCTATTAAAAATTAATTACCTATAATATCCTCGAAGAATATTACAATATGAGTGACAAAAGAGAAACACATCTTCTAAACGGGCAACTGCTTGAAATGTTGTCCGCATTAACGCTCACACATTTTAATATTCGGGTCATAACACCACTAGTGGTTGCTGATCGATTTTCTTTTACATCTAATTCTTCAAACGCCCTTCTTACTCTGATTTCCAATTCTTCTCGTGAATTGACGGGCGTCTCATACACTTTGGTTTTCATCTGATACTTCTCGTGTAGAGTGAGCAGGAGCTCCGTCGTGTAACCAACAACTTCCAAATTCTAATAGTGGTAAATTATCCAGAAAATCGGAAACAATTGTTCTTGCTGATAACGCTGAGAAGTTAAGGTTCCATCATAAATCTGGTATAAAACATATTGTCTTTTAATAGGCAAAACACATTAAAACTAAATTTGTCTTGGAATCCGCTTTTCCTTATAGCGCGAGGGTTTTGTTTTGCCCAAATATATGACAGTTATGTCTATTAAATATTCCTTCACGAGAAAACTTCGACTCCTCAGTCCAGATAATTTTTTTAAGAAAAAGTCATCTTCTTGAATGCGAGTTAATATCATTTCACAAAATTTAACTGTATTACCAGCATCTTCTGGATGCAGGGCTTAAACTTTAGTAAACTTATAATTATGCATTTTGTGCTTACACAAGATTCTTTATATAGAGGAATAAGAAATACCTATGTCATACACTGCAGTGTAAATAGAAGCTCGTGGATATGCTTCAAAATAAGCCAGGACAGTTATTTCGTTATTTTCATTTCCAGTGACTGGGCTAGGAATAATTTTGGTTGCTTTAAAAGTACCAAATTCTAGGAAATTATTGTAAATTCTTCTAAACTTCTTTACGTTCATTGGTGGTAGATTAGGATTTAATTCGTTAAACCTTCTGCACGTTCTGCTAATCATTCTGTTACATTCTCCATGGATAAAAAATAAGTTGAAATAATCTGCATTGGAGTAATGATTTTACACATTAACTGACCACTAACAACAATAATATGTTGACACTTACACAAGAATTTAGAATGACAAGACGAACATAATTTTTTGTTTTCCATGGCACACTGCACTCGATGTTAATTTTAATTCAACAATATTTTTAAATATCTCTAAATAAATCAAGAACCGTCCAATTTAGCTAAACCAAACTACATATGGGCCGAAAGATAATCAAAAAAGGAAGCGAATTGGATTATAAAATACCGTATGTCCCATTTAAAATAAGACACTTATTGAAGGTCGAAGTAGGCAAAGTTTGACATCAGTTATTGGACACCCTCTGTATTTTGGAGCATTTGTAGTTTATACATACATAAGCTCCATATCTTTTTAGTATGTGGAATAAAAATTGGTTTTTGAAAGTTACCATAGCGAAAATTATTAATTTCTAACGTACGGGTTGTTTCCGCATAAGATTTTATTAAAATCAAAATATCGCAAAAACTATTGGTTTTAGGGATACGGAGTAGTATTGAAAGTTACCTTAAAATAAAGAGTAGAATTCAAATCTGGCATAAAAAATATAGCATGCCATTTAAAATAAGGAAGTTGTTGTCGATTTCTGGTATAACCGGAAGTGACACATACACGGCACATTTTTTCATTGAATAGCCTTGAAAATCCCTGTGTGCAAATTTTGAGTTCCAAAGTATATGTGGTTTCCTAGAAACTTCTAATGGGCCACTCACCGTGATGTACCCAGTATACATATATATATATATATATATATATATATATATATATATATATATATATATATATATATATATATATATATATATATATATATATATATATATATATATATATATATATATATATATATATGTATATATATATATATATATATATATATATATATATATATATATATATATATATATATATATATATATATATATATATATATATATATATATATATATATATATATATATATTCAGATAAACTAAAATCTAGAGCATAAATAAGTAGTTAAATACAATAAATATTTCAAATTCTAAAGTAATATTAAATAAATGATCAATATCTGTCGTATGGAGTATAGTAGAAGTGCAAGCACGCACGTATCGCTGCCTAACGTATGCACTATACACAACGCCAACCAGCTACGCATCTAATTGGTCAGAATCTAATTTCATTACGTCTAAGTTATTTATCGGCACAAAAATCTCTATCTAGCATGATTACAATAGATAAGTCCCAACAATAATTATGGAATATCAAGCATAAATAAACTATGTCTATATTAAAAGATTAATGCGAATGCATCATGGTAGAAACGGGGTTCGAGAGTCGGGAAGAAGAATGCAATGTAGATATAACGCCTAAATTAAACACTGAGGTTAGTCTACAGAAAGTAAATCTGATGATAGTATAAAGTTTAGAAATCAAAATTAAATCAAGTAAAATTGAAATTATAGGAGTTAGACGTAAAATTAAATAAATCAAATAATTGATATTAATCTGATTGGTCAGATTGTCTAATAATAATGAGAAAGAAATGAGTATCCAAGAAATGCAATAGTTGTCGTATACGGCATATCCGTGATTACATGTAACAATGCAGAGAGTTCAGCCATAGCGTTCAAGGAGAGAACAGCTACGCTAATAATTTTTATAAAATTTTGTTAAAATTTAATAGTTAAACTAGAGAAAAGTAATTATATTAGTAAAATATAAGTTGAGTACCAGAGGGAAAAGTTTTAAAGCAGAAATAACTGCATATCAAGTGTTTTTAAACTGCGTCCGGTAGATGACACCACCAGAGCCCAGCATCAGCTGTTAACAAACCAGGGTCGTGGAAATTAGTGATGTGTTGTGCATTGCAAAATTAAAGTATTAACATAAAACTTATAAGGTAACAACCATCTCAAGTATTGCTAGTTTTAAGTATAAATTGTAACAGAGGCTTAGTCCCATGTGTTAGAATAAGTTACGTAGGTTTTGCGTGTTAAATTTTATTTTTTGCCGCTGCAAGAGTCCGGTAAAATGGTGGTTGCCGAAAAGCTAGCAGTTACTGCAGTCCTATCTGTAATAGCTGTTTAGGTGCATATATCAATGGAGCGATCAATAGATTTAAATGAAAAAATTGACTAAATTGAATATAAAAGACGATTAACGACATTATAAACTGCTACATTTTTGTTTTATTTTAATAATTTTAATAATCAATTTTTAAAATAATTTTGGTATAAATAATTATGTTTATATTCCTAAAGATTTTAGAGAGATAAGCAATAATCTGAAAAAAGGAAACTTTCTCGTTTATCAGGACACCTCAATGAAAAACTATACCAAATTTCGAAACTACACGAATTATTTCGGCTGATGGTCAATTTTCAGCTTAATTTTCCTAGACTAATAACATTTTGTATTTAAGGGTCCATTTATAAAGACAGGACCTACAAGATTTTTGTGAATGTCATACGACACGTTTTTCTTATTTTCTCTATACTTAATGTGTGGATTTTTCCCTACCTGCAATACACATTACTTATAGAAAAGATATCATCATCCTCTATTCTATTGAGCGTGGCTCTTCAAAAGGTCTACGCACGTTCCTAAAAAATAGTGCGCATTTCCTAATTAATATTAATAATAAAATTAGTAATATTTATTGAACATTATTTTGCCAGGGATTTTGCCAAGCAATTTGTATGAGTAATACCTAATTAGCATTTTCATGACTAGATCTAGCTAGTTTTGTTAGTATTAATAAAGTTTCCTCCTCGCTTTCTTTCACTTATTGCTTGAAACGATCGAACACTTTCCTAGTACCTAGTTATTTCCGTTTTTCATAATCAATATTCGTTGAACATAGTAGTAGAACATACAACGTAACTTTGAAGCATAAATCTAAATATCATTTCCACTGAGTATCGGTTCCTGGAATACTTTTGTATAAGTGATAATCAAATTACTTCCAATTCTCCATGTGTACTGAGTTTGAATGGAGGTAGAGCATTCATAATGGTGAATGATTTTCTATTGTTACCAAATTCTTCCTGTAGCCGTACACTACTTGACAATAGTAAATAAAATACGAATCGATATTATATTTTTTAATGGGTCTTTTTATTGATATACCAACTTTTTCCAACAATAACTGAATATTTATTTATTATAATAATTATGCTAATAATTATAATAATAATAATAATAATAATAATAATAATAATAATAATAATAGGGACTACGAAGATGATGCGCAGCTGGTAGACGGAGGCATCTTACACCACCTTGATGCCGGAGAGACGTATACCTACCTGGGTGTGCCACAAAGTCACATCCAGGAGGTAAATATTACAAAAGACGCTCTCCGCGGCAAGTACCGCCGACAGATCTGGTCCTCAGAGCTGTCGGGGACCAACAAGGTGGCGGCGACAAATATGCTTGCCGTTCCGGTTCTACTCTACTCCTTTGGAGTAATCAAATGGACACAGGAGGAGCTGCAGCAACTCGACGTAGGTACCCGCAAAATGATGCATCTCTGTCGGAGTTTGCATCCGAGATAGTCCGTTCCGCGGTTATATCTCCCACGACAACAGGGAGGCCTGTATTACCACCTACGGCACTCGTACGGTATAGATCAGACACCGGTGTTGCCCTATGCTCCGGGGGATATTGAGTCCGTTGTGGGGAATGAGAGGTCCCGGTTATACTGGAACTATTCATTCCCCACCGTCAGGCGGATACAAGCCAACAAGCCTGACATAGTCCTCCTCGACCACCAACTCAAGACGATGTTCGTTATAGAGTTTTCGGCTCCGGCCGAAAAGAACATCGTCTTGAAAGAGGAGGAGAAACGGACAAAATATCGAGATTTACTCTCTGAACTCCGCAGGCTGTACCCGGGTTATTCTGTTAAAATAGTGGTTCTTATTATTGGCTCTCTCGGAGGTATGCGACAATCATTGCTCTCAGAATTAAGAACCATCCCAGCATACCGTCAATCGGCAGAAGTCATCGCTGGGAAGATGCAGAAGGCCGTCATACTTGGCTCGTTGCGTCTACTCAGGACACACGAATTGCGACCTCAATGACCGCTTACCCCGCGGACGCGGGGAGCGGTCGTTGAGTAACGAGGCTGGAGGGACTCTCTGGACTAGTCGGAGGCCAGGGGGGACTTACCAGCACCAAAAAAATAATAATAATAATAATGTTTTGTTGCCCTACGCTCCGGGGGATATTGAGTCCGTTGTGGGGAATGAGAGGTCCCGGTTATACTGGAACTATTCATTCCCCACCGTCAACTCCGCAGGCTGTACCCGGGTTATTCTGTTAAAATAGTGGTTCTTATTATTGGCTCTCTCGGAGGTATGCGACAATCATTGCTCTCAGAATTAAGAACCATCCCAGCATACCGTCAATCGGCAGAAGTCATCGCTGGGAAGATGCAGAAGGCCGTCATACTTGGCTCGTTGCGTCTACTTAGGACACACGAATTGCGACCTCAATGACCGCTTACCCCGCGGACGTGGGGAGCGGTGGTCGTTAAGTAACGAGGCTGGAGGGACTCTCTGGACTAGTCGGAGGCCAGGGGGGACTTACCAGCACAAAAAAAAATAATAATCTTGTAACGCATGTTACAAGATGTTTACACGCATCTTAAACATGCGTGTACTCATGGCAGTTGACCGAGTCTACCAACATATATACGAACAGAGAGATTCTAAGAGAGGCGTAGCTGGCTGCAAGGAGAACCTGCTGATCGACAGATGTATCACCCAGGACTCCACGGTTCATACGGAGCTGGTTAGTCCCCTCCTTTTCTGCATATCACTCCTGCTGCACTTGGAATCTGTTGCACTTAGAAGAACCCGTGGTTACAACTGCGGCCTACCAAGAAACAGGAGGCATAAGGTCACACATTTATGTTATATGGAGGACCTTAAGCTGTATTCCTCCAAGGAACGGGATTTACAACAGTCCTTCCGAGTGGCTCAAGAGTACACAGCAGATATTGGTATGGAGTTTGGGTTGGATAAATGTGCACTGATTCATCTCAAGAGAGGATGATGAGGACATAAGAGGACATCCGGACAACTCAAGAGAGGACGAATACGTAAAATATAAAATATCTGACATTGCATCGTTACTGAGGAATCAATCTACATTTCAAAAACAAAATCATCAAAATCTCATGAGTCATTCGCGAGGAATCCAACTTTGAAATTGGGGTACTTTTTAGTGGCTGGTATTTTCTGCCGGTGAGTGTATGATCCGGACAAGTTTTCTCAAGCTGTAGATGATTATAAATTTACTTACTCTTACGATATCCATTTTATTTTCGAGAATTCATATTTAAGTTTAATACAACTCATGTTTTTACACACCACCCTGTCAAGTGAATCATAAATATAATTACAGGATCCTGTAAGCGTGTAATCGGCGATATGTTTTTTAACATGTAGGGTAGATTTTTATTAGGAACTTCACAAATTAATGTATTCACAAAGCTTTGAAAACCGTAGTTAATTATGTCAAATGTACCAAAACTTTCGAATTCCCAACCCGCGTCCCTCATAAATGGGGCCTTAGTGGAACACATTAGGATGTAGTACTGCTTAAATTTATAAATATTTAAACAGTTTTAATTATCAAACAAAGCGGTTCACCAGAGGTAATTATCAAACAAAGATTTTTATGAAATATTGATATGATTTTATATGCCATCTGCTTTACAAAATATATTGTTCTCTTTTTACCTGATAGATATTAAGGTAAATTTTACCCCAGTAATTATACCAGTTGGTATGCTAAGTAGGGCTAAATGAACTCTCTAATCTGTATCCCTGCATCTTCGTGACGCCAGTCCGGGCTTAGAACCTACTGGCTTGCATTTATTCTTATAATTACTGACGAGTGATTGACTATTAAACAAAGCTCCGCTGATAACTTCTTATCTGATCTAAACAACACCTAAACGAAACCCATTTTTTACTGTTCAGAGGTGTGGTGTGGTGTCTTGCATATCGTTATTTAAGCCCCAGTCTATATGCAGATTAGCTCCGTTAAAATGTAAACAGACCAAATCTTCTTTGAACAGGTAATGAAATTGTGATTCAAGTATCATTAAAACGAGTTCCAAAGGTGGAATTTAAATGGGCAATGTTAAGTATACTGACAAGATAGCTGAATGTTTCGAACCAATTAGTATGTAGAATAACATATTAATACGGACGTTACTGTAACAGTTTATTAAGTAGCAAAGATGTTACATATTTTTTCGAGACAACAGTCATTATTAGCAAATGACAGTTAATATAATTTATAGATGGTGATGAGATAAAGGCCTCATGATGTACCTTAGGTGAAGTTTAGTAGAAATGAATGTGAAGACGCGTGCAAAATTTTGAGTTGATATTTTTTCAACAGCTTAAATTCGATCTTAAATAGAAAATATCTTACCTAGACGATCATTTTGAGGCGAATGAATGATATTTAATTATTAAAGATTCTGTAAAATAAAAAAAATTTGGGGGTTATTCAAAAATTAAATTGTCCTTAATATTTCAGTAAATATTGTGTTTTTCTTTATTTATTTCACATTTTCTTTTTTCTCTTAGTAACTGTCTATATGTTTTTTTACTCTAATATTGTACCATAAACTTCGAAAAAAAGCAAAAAGTTCATTTGGTGCTAAAGGACCCCCGCACATTTCTTATAGAAAATGTCTTCGGGCTATGACTAATTTCTGAGATATGGGTCTTCAAAATTGGCTTTTTTGACTAATATACAATAAATTCAATATTTCTAAAGCTGACGTTTATATCTAAAATCCTCGGACAAGTCGATTTTTATTTTTATTTCCGCTTATTTTGATGTAATATACAAGAAGATGGCGCTCTAGGTGCTCCGGATGTGACGTCATCGATATTTTTTTTAAATGGCAACTATATATATTTCCAGATTCTTGTAGACAATCTATTTATGAGTTCGGCAATTCGGCAAGTTCGATTCACACTTTATATTTATTTCAAGAAACAAAGGTTTAAATGAATTAATAAAAATTTAATCAAGACAACTCTACGCATTAAATATTTGTATCTTCCTGTCCTGTCCAAGGGACCGCCTAGCCGCGAGACTTGACCTAGGCAGGCTTGGGGATGGGCTGTGGCAGTCCAACTGAGACCTGGGAACACTCAACATCTGCCGCGGGAGCGTGGTCCTAGATGCATAGTAATGAGGACAGAGTAATAAATAATCTCTGTAACTCAGAACCATGCTATCATGCATAAAAATTGTCTTTTTTTTTGCCTTTGACCACCGAGACTTTGCCACCAAGCCACCCGTAATAAGTAAGATGGTTTGAAGAAAAGTACTCAAGTAAAAAGGAGGAATGAACAAAGGGCCTAATGAGGCCTAAGTGCTGTAGTGGAAGTGAAACCACTACACTCCGACCCATATACATACATACATACATCTTCCTGTCCTTAAATATTTGTATTGTGTATTGTCCTGCAACACCATACAAAATCACACCACCCTGTCACTTCATGTGTCCACATATCACTTGATGTGTCCCTGTCATCACTAATGAAACGTTTACAGGGACCTGGGTTATCGCCTTGTCGGTTTTCTACCCGCTCGCCATTTTTATGGGAGGGGCCGCTTCGAAGTGTTTTCCTTCTTTTAATCTTCTTTTTCAGCATTTTCATTTGCTTGTGCAATTCATCACTATCTAGGAACTACTTGAAGAGCTCCTACTTCTCTTTTGGTGTCTTCCCATCGTTTTCTTGAAAAAATGTAAAAAATAGTGAAAGTTTGTACGCATTTGCTCATTTTGACGTAAAGAAAGCAATGACATTCTAGTGGTCTCCTCCAACCAAGCAAGGTTAAATAAGAAAACTTTTCTAACTTTAAACTACGTGCTCAATCCTGCGGTGAGTAGGATTACTACAATTATACGATCTATAGGGAAATGACGTTAAATATAATTGTAGGTTCTGAATGTGCATTGACCTGTAAAACGGCGGGATTCCAACTAGTGGAGGAATCAACCAACACCGGGCATCATAGCTCACATCATACGGCGTGATGGGAGCTCGACATTTGTCTAATGGTAGGCTTATGAAGATCGGCAATCCTTCTCTGTCTATAATCATTGAGGCAATGTACCATGCCTGCTTTTGCGCACTTTGTTGAAGGAACAGATTGTAAATTAGTTTTAATTGTTTGGACGTAAAAAGTGTAAAGCCGCTAGCGACACCATTTCCACTTTGTCTTCCACATTGTGAGCATTCGCAGGCCAGTGGATACTTTTCTAGCGTTGCTTGCGCTTGCGGGCAAGTGACTGATTTGTTCAAATATTTAGTTGAATTTGATCAGATATCTGGTGTAGCGGTAGCAGCTCAGTGGGTAAAGCGTTTGCTCTGTATCCGGAACGGAGGGAAGGCTACAACTTCGTTTTTTTCAATTTTTTGACTTAATTACTTATTCTTAAATATATGTGTACATGGCATAAGGTCGCCATGGAGGACCAGTTTTGTTACCATTACTTTTGTCTATTTGAACACGTGTACATTTCT
>CAXKVY010002523.1:0-27775 GCA_964058915.1 Tetropium fuscum
TTTCCATTTTCGACTTTAACTTCACCTTTTTCATTATCTGGATTTTCCAATTCATAGTTTGCTTCAACTAAAAATTCTGATCTGATTCTTCAGAACTTGCTTGGTCCTCATTTTTTGGATGGTTAATTTTTTGCTTTTCGATTTTTTATTTTTTAAATTCTGCGGTTTTGCTCCTCACATTTCTTTCCTCTTTTTCTTTGTCAATCTATTGCTGCTCTTTGCTTTTAAAATAATTAAGCCATTCTTTAGACGTCACAACAGCAGGTATTTTTTCAATATTCTTTATCGTTTTGTAGTGCTGTTTTTACTACTACTTTCTTAAAAGGTGTAGTGTCACTACAGCTTGACGACTCGTCAGTAAAAGGTGATTTCAAACGATTTTTCTTTGATTTTTATTTTAACTTTAAAACATGTCAGTTTTTAAAACTAAGTTATTTGTTAAGTGTGTATTAATATATTTATATTTAATTTATTTTTAATACACCAATTATAATATCATAATTTCAAAGTCGCGCTCCGGTCCATAAGTAGGTATTGAAAAAAAAAGATCTCGGTAAAAACGATTTACCATCTAAAAGTATAACAGTTCAAGGTTTATTTGTCAGATATTGGCGAAAAAATAGTTCTCCTTTAAAAAAATACTGTTAATAAAAATATAGATGGGTGAATTTTCCATTTTTTTTTGTTTTTATAGTTTTTTCAATTGATTAAAATCATTCACAATTATTAATCTACTTAGTATTTCTTTTTCGAAATACGATATTTGACGCAAAATGTTGCATTGAAAACAACCTCTTTGAAGAAAAACATGAATAGTAATAATTAATCATTTCAAATGGCAACAAAATCAAATAATCTAAAAACAAAATCATAGTAAATTGTATGCAAAATAAATTTCTGAGTATATCTGCTTAATAAGCAATTAGCTAAAAAAATTAACGCCTAGGAAATTATCGAGGCAAGAAATCTCTAACGCACTAATTAACCTCAAGTTAGAAACTAATTGTCACCTGAGTTCCAGCAAAGATTGGCTTCTTGATTTCTGACAGGGCTTTTGATCTTATCAAAGATAAATAACATTATTTGCCTCGGTGGGACGCCGTCTTTGAGGTATCACTATATCATTAGCGTTAGGTACTTCCAGACAAGATGCAAAATGGTTGCCTTTATATACAGTTATGTGCCTTTTGCAATTCCGTCTTCCCAAATTTGTAATAATAAAATTATTTAATGACGAAAGTTAACGGAGTGTAAAAGCAATTAAATGATGGTATATTTACTTCTAGATACATCAATATTTCGCGACTAGTATATTAATATCCTTATTTCTTCGCCAAAAGTAAAAGTCGCTTGTTTTCCATATTATTATGGATATTGGATATGTTTAAGCTTGGGTCTAAGGTAGGTTTGTATGTTTACAAAGTAAAATCTGCACTGTATGCACTCTATTGAATATATTTAATTGAATATAATGTACTATGCACCTCGCTGATGGATAAGATTGTTCAAATTTTAAAATTACCGGACTTACTATCTAGTTGGTTCCAACCCGATTAGATGTAGACGATTGTTTACTATTTTGGTATCTGACTGATGGGTCCTGATTTCTTACTGACTGAATTGCAATACGATATCATTATAATATAGATTTTGCATTCTAAATAGAAGTGAATATTTCCCAAATTGGTTCTGCGGAAGGGAATATTGACTAGTTTATACGAGTAGTCTCTTAAATTTCTGCTAGGAGATTTATAATTCAGCTTAGACGATAACTGCGGACAATCAATGAGATTGTTCACGATTTTATATAAATAAAACGTACAAATCCGTTATAAGCACCCTGTTACTAAGTTGCATAATTTTATATTTTTTTACTATCGGTTCTTAAAATCTGTGGGCAATCCTAAATGCTAAGAACCTTAAAAGTTTATTTTTTCGCCTTTCAATTAGTTTTGGGTAAATGTCATATTGATAACAACACGCTCCAATATTCTTGGCTAAAGAGGAGGCTCTGGCCCTCGATAGGAGGGGGTCGGTACCATCGCTCTTTACCCCTTTGATAACAACAAAATCTCTTCAAGACTCTGGTACCGCTACCCGCATTAGGTAGACGGCAAACAGCAACATAAATGACATTGAAACATTAGACATTGAAACGGTTAGACCTTCCAAATACCCATCCCTCTATTACATATATACACCCTATCATCCCGCCACAAATAACACATATAATTTTTAAAAAATACAAAAAACATAGGAATTGTCTAACATAACAAATGCATACGAATTAAACAAAAAACAGAGAAAAGTCTACTCTTAGAAAAATAGAAACAGAAGAAGCGTACATAAAATTAATTAAAATAAAATAAAACAAAGACATATAAATATTAATGACTAAAAAGGAAAACAACAACAAATAAATAAGCAGATAAAGACCCATACAAAATAGAATAAATCAGGAACCAAACTAACATAGATTTAAGGTCACTGTATTCAGCGCTTATCAGTCCAATTCTTTTGTAGTACTAACAAAATAACATAGATTTAATAACCGCAATATCCCTTACCAAAACTCCATATCATATTTAGACAACAACCAGAAAAGAAACACCCTGCCCAATAGGCAGTCTTGAACACGAGTTATAAAATTCCACAATAGTTATAAAAGGCAAAAGTATTTTCTTAATAAAATAGACGCCATCGCATCGATAATCACACTGACGAAAGACGACGTGCCTATACTATAATCAAATATTAGAGGTTATTTTTGAGAGTAAACGTACATACTTTATTTTTATTAATAGGTAAATAATTATCAGTACACCAAATATGGACATGATCTACAATGTCCTGCGATGTCAAACAATCAGCCCTAGATTATATATTCAAAAACATTTTCAAGTCGTCGGCAAACATAAGATGGTTTCGATTTTAAGATCATTTACAGGTAATGTAAACATGAGTGGTGCCAAGTTAGAGCCTTGGGGTACTCCTGATATGACAATAAAGGTGTTCGTTATCGCTGATGAGAATCTAGAAGGCGACGGTGACGTAGGCTATTTCTCCACTTACAAATCAATATACTATGATTCACCTTGTCAAATGGCTTTGAGAAGTCTGTATAAACGTCTTCTCGACGAGTAAACGCGGCCAAATTGGATAAAATTGAGCGATTAGTAAGAAATCATGTTGATTTACCGATATGTAATTCTTAACATTGTTAAATATTTGGTTATACATACACATTGCGAAGACATTCGCGATGTTAGATAATATGGCAATAGGGCGATAACATGTTACATCTGCCGAATGACTACTTTTTAAAATGGGACACACTTTTGTCAGTTCCCACCTATCAGGAAATTCGCCTGTTGATAGCGCCAAATATACCAAATAGATATTCAAATATCGATTTAAAGAAATCCTCAATTCGTCAATCCTTAAATCCTCAATCAAATTGCACAATTTGTCGTAAGTTTTGATGGTTTAGTTTCAACTATTTTGTGGTCCACATTTTGTGTTACCGGAAATAACAATTTTGCTATAATTTTTAACATATATGATACAAATAAAACAGGGAACAAAAAATACTATGTGAGATAGCGAAATAATGAATATAGCAAACTTATGGCACATTCTGTCAACTTTAATTGTACAATATAACGTTGTCGCTAGACCGCAGAGTTTCCGAGATACAGGTAAGTGAAAAACAGAAAGCTACCTTCTACGTACGCCACTGCATTCTGCTCACATCCTAGGAGCGGGGACTTTTAGTATGTGTACTTACTAACTAGTCCAAACAAAGTCCCAAAGCCAAAAATTGTGTTCCTTTCATTTGCCTTTATACCCCCCTTTTGAGCATCAAATGACTGGGATATATGCATTGCTTCTTATTCAGAATGGATCTTGCTTCTTATTTTTTGGATCGCATTTTTTTAATGACAGGGAGTGATCTCTGGTGAATAGATTTCATGATAAATTTCCTGCCATATATAGGTCTACACATATGATACACAGCTCAATGTGATTTAAGAGCTTTATATCATTTTCCTTAATTCCACAGATCAAACGAGACATGTAACAGATTACGAAATAAATTTAATATTCAAATCTATTTTCGTAAACCTCTTTGCCGCATTACCTCAGTTTACGTTACTAGATAACTTTCGGCTTAATACCCATCCGGACATCTACCCATCAGGAAACATTCCGAATTATTTTCGTAAATAATGCATGTCTGCATTTAGAAACTTGGTCGTTGCATGACACAATATGTAGGAGATTAGTAGTTATCGGAAGGACCGTATACGGCTACCAGTATGACTGTTTCATGTGCAAATGTACAGATTTGAAATTGTAAGTGAAAGGATTTTTACCGAGACGGTTTATGACGGGCCGCATTAACTTGGCAAATGTTTTATTCAGGGCTACGCTGATAATGTTGCTTTATGGTGCCGTTCTGATTTCTGTAGGTGGACATGCACAAATACTGCAAACAAATGTTGACAGGTATTTAATGTACTTAAAGTAGTTATTTCTGTGCAAGATATGTAATCATTTATAACATTCAATTTAAAAATAAATTACGAATAGCTCGAAATTACGAATAACTCGAATAGTATAGAATAACTCGAATAGAATAATAACTATAACAATTTTTTTGGTCAAAACCAAAAAATACTTGTTCATAAAACTATTTATATAGTGCGCGTATGTAAAAGTGCCTTGGGCCTTTAAATAATTAAAGTGTACAGTATCAAAAAATGTCTATAAAATACAGTCAAGAATACCGTGGTACCGATTGCGTAAATGCATTGTTCACCTCGGTGTGGCGCCCTACAGTTCTGTACCACAGTAAAGATTGTAAGTGAAATACGTCTTTTCAATACAGTTTACCACATTCCAGCGGACAATATTTCTGCATCGCAGAAAACAATGCAACTGAAATACGACATTCAAACACATTCATAGTTTACCACGGTGCAGCGGACTTTATTTTTACATCCCAGTAAACAATGCCTCTGAAATATAGGCTTAAAATACATTAATACATATTATATTCTGCTTCTGTGATTCATTTAGGAACGCAAGAATAACTCGTGACGAAAATGAAGATGATATTTCAAAAAATGAGTAAACATTGGGAAACAAATCGAATGTCTTCAAATATGCAGCCCTATTAATGTAAGCCCTATTGGCGTTCGGCTTGATTGAATTAATATTTATTTAAAAATATTTCGACATGTAGGTACTACCAATTTTATTTTTGAAGATCTCCCTAGCATCCTTTTGGCTCCTGAACCTGAAGTTATATCAAGTTTTCTCCTAGAAATTGCCTATTTTACACATGCATTAAAGGGGAAATAATACTAATAACTTTGTGGAAGCTTCTATCAGAATCTTGAATGCATTAAAGGCTTCATATCGCTGTAATATGATGTCTTTCAAGATTCTAATAGAAGCTTTCACAAAGTTATTAGTATTATTTCCTCTTTAATGCATGTGAAAAATAGGTTTGATTAATTTTAACATACTTCAATATCCAGGAGAAAACTTAGACGTGGTCTAACCTCACGTTGGGAGTCAAGAAGATGCAAGCAGGGAGACTGTGCATAGTAGAAGTGGTAGGTACTACAGGTACTAAAAGGCCAACAGGTTTGCAAGCAAATGCCAATTCAATGAATGTATTAGGATGCCGTATTTCAGTTTAATTGTTTACTGCGATTAAGAAATAGAGTCCACTGCAACGCGTTAAACTATAAATGTATTGAAAACGCGTATTTCAGTTGCAATGTTTACTACGGTACAGAAGTAGAGGCCACTGCACCGCGGTCAGTAATGCATTTACGCGTACCGGTTAACATTTCCAAATTTAGTGCAGGGGCAGGGTGTCCGTAGGGGTATAAATAAAGGTAGTACAAAAAATAATTATTTATATATACTTTTTATATATTATATATATATATATATTTACGTATTATATATACTTTTCACTAAATTTATATTACACACCTTAACAAAAATAAGCTACGAGGGTTGCGGAAAAACATTATTTAATATTATACAAATAAGCCAATAATGGCGTACATTTAGCATTTAGAGTAATTATTTTGGAAATAATATATGTCATATACATATTCACATTCATACATATAGTTCATATCATTATACTTTTCATACATTAATATTTGAGATAAACGATTAAATATCTGACGGATTTCTTCTTCATTTGAATTAACTATTTGCTGGTCAGCAAAAAAACCTTTGTCGTAGCCACCGTCGAAAGAAAGTAGAAACACGATCAAAACAAAATAGAAACTTCGGTTGGAATAATATATTTACAATAAACGTTACCAAAGCTCCCTGTGAATCTTCATTCATTCCAGCATGCAACAAACACTGCATATCGTCTTTTTTACTTGCATTTTGAGCGTAATATCCAAACGCAGTGTCTTTCGTAATCTTCAGTCATAATCAAGTCCAAATCAAATAGCTTTTCTATTATCATTTTCTTTAAAAGCTTATACGAGACATAATCAAGTCTTCTGGCAAATCATTCCTTTGTGCAATTTGCTTATAAACACGCTCAGAGCGAGCCATATTCATCACGTTACCTTCTATCAGAACTTCCGTTAAAGTTTCCAAAAACTCAACATCACTTGATCTTCATGTGAATCGTCATTTTTATCGACACCTGCTGACAAGATTCGTTTTTAGGGTTATTAAGCGTTGTCTGGTATTTTTTCTGGAGACGCTCTAAAGAAGATTTGTTTGTGCAAGTAGCATAACAAGACTTATGGTAACCTCCTTTATTATTTTCACTTATGGTAACCTCCTTTATTATTAGGTCATTGTTTGAACGATTTTTAAACCGGTTTAATATTTTTATAGATACCTCATCTAACCACAGTGCCCGTTGATTAATGGTTAATAAAAGTTTTGCATATGACTTTGGGTACATTAATTTTTCACTGCTTTTAGACTTTTGACAAATAAATCAAAATTTAAAATCAGTTTTCTGTTCTCTGGAATGAACATCCACTTTGGCATGAACATCCGTATTTGCACTAAAAGAAAGAAAATATAGCGTTGTTAATAAAAAATAAATGTACAGTATACCGGGTGCCCACGATATTACTAGCCAGCCTATTACTTCCTTGTAAAACAAGATATCGATTTCAAATTTTGGGACGTTGTATGGCTCATATAAGCTTCCACAAAGTTATTAGTATTATTTCCCCTATAATGCATGTGTAAAGTAGGCACAATTTCTAGGAGAAAACTTGATATAACTTCAGGTTCAGGAGCCAAAAGGATGCTAGTGAGATCTTCAAAAATAAAATTGGTAGAACCTACATGTCGAAATATTTTTAAATAAATATTAATTCAATCAAGCCGAACAATGTTTACTCATTTTTTGAAATATCATCTTCATTTTCGTCACGAGTTATTCTTGCGTTCCTAAATGAATCACAGAAGCAGAATATAATATGTATTAATGTATTTTAAGCCTTTATTTCAGAGGCATGTTTACTGGGATGTAAAAATAGAGTCCGCTGCACCGTGGTAAACTATGAATGTGTTTGAATGTCGTATTTCAATTGCATTGTTTTCTGCGATGCAGAAATATTGTCCGCTGGGACGTGGTAAACTGTATTGAAAAGACGTATTTCACTTACAATCTTTACTGTGGTACAGAACTGTAGGGCGCCACACCGAGGTGAACAATGCATTTACGCAATCGGTACCACGGTATTCTTGACTGTATTTTATAGACATTTTTTGATACTGTACACTTTAATTATTTAAAGGCCCAAGGCACTTTTACATACGCGCACTATATAAATAGTTTTATGAACAAGTATTTTTTGGTTTTGACCAAAAAAATTGTTATAGTTAAAGAGCCTTATGAAAATTCTTCTTTAGCTATTCGACGTTATTTATTTTGTGTTAACCAGCAGTACCTCATTCAGTTGGCATCTAAAAAGTTAATAAAAAAGGTTTCATGCTTTAATCATGCTCACGGCATTACATTAACCCCGCGACTAATAGGGAACCCATTTTTTGCATAAAAATGTTGAATTGTTATGCGAGGAAATAAAATGAGAGTAATGTGACGCCTTATATGTCAAGTTTCACAATTTTCTCAAGAAATATCATTCTATATTACGCCACCCCATTTTTAGTTGGACTCTTTTCAACTAAAAATTGGGTGGCGTCATATATATAGCCTATCATTTCTTAAGATAATGATATGACAGCTGGCAAACGTGATGGACAAAGACGATATGGTTATGCCACATAAGGTTATATATAAGGTTATACATATCATAAGGTTATGCCACAGAAATAGAAAGGGGTAGAGTACTTGTAAGTAACATCCGACACCGGAATTGGGGAATAATACTACCATTACACCTTTCGTGGCGCTGCGTTGAGACGAGTAACGATCAGATGATTGTTGTTTTGTTTGTACATAATAAAGGAGTTTATTAATTCTTTTTGTGTACTTTTGTGTTCTTTGTGTTTCTTTTAACATATTATTTAAATATACATTGTTAAAAACCGTAATTTGGTTTCGTTTTTAACTACTAATATAATTATTTTTATTAAGTAGTAAATTCGATAAGGTTTTACCTATTTTCGCAATATGTGTGAATAGAGTGTAAAATAAAGAAGTATTTTTAGGTTTACTTTATTTTCTTACTTAGATGCTACCCCAAATAGTAGATATGCGAGTGAAGGTGAAGAGATGTCAAACGTGAAACATTTTATACAGTTATAACACCACAACTGTTGAACAAACAGGTTTAGATATATTTGCTTTTTGTTTTCACACCAGTGCATTTCTAAGAAGCTCCCATGAAATTACTGGCAAACTGATCTTTGAGGAAGACAAAGTAGAAATAGGGACATAAATATCTATGCACCGCTGGATTATCCGGGAGGGACAGAAACAAAATGTCTGCTGCACTTTTCAAGTGTACTATACCAGAATTCGTTTAAACTCAGACAGCGTTTCAATGGCCAGGACAAAGACTGCAGATTTCTTTTAACTGCGGAAGGCGAGGACAGCGGATATGAGTCACTATCACATTTTAAGGAATTCTATATAGGTTGTATATTTACAACTTTAAAAAAGGTATATACGCCAAAAGCAAGTATACATAATACTATGCACAACTTATTACTTTTCTTTTCTGCTGTTTTCTTTTTTTGTCTTAGGGGGTAACATTCTTGAACTTAGTATAGTAAAATAAATAGGTGAGTAATGGGAATATAATATTTTTTTAATTTTTCAAGAATCTTTGTTTTTTACATGGTATTAAATAAATAAAAAATTACGCCATTTAATAGTCGATAATTTTAAGAGATACCATTTAATTAATACGCCCACTTAATAATTAAGTATCTTCTTTGATAAGGCGTGAAATACATAGAAAAATAAGCACTTCTTGTCACTTAGCTGACGTACCTGCTGTTTCAACAAATCGTACACACATACACATTCACAACAGTTAGGTCTCGCAAAGTAAAATTACACTCCAGCACCTGCTGACATAAAAATATTGATGATTTGTTTCTCTTAGAGTGTTTCTTCTTTCGAGCGTCTTTAAACTAAGGAGTGGTTTTCTGAACACCTGGAACATTTAAAGAAGGTTCAGCGGAGCATTTCAACCGTGGACTGATTGTACCTAAAAATAATAACCACTTGCAATAGCCCAGTCACTATGTACTTTTTCTTGCGAAAGGTCTGACTGACAATAAAACTACGGAAATGTGTATCTCTATATGGGAGATTTATTGTCCTAAATTTGCAACCCTCTCCGAGTGGAGCACAAACTACCTCAGGCGTTCAAAGTGGTGAAATTGCACTAACATGGAAACATATCTTAAACCGTTCGCCTGAGAATAAAAAGTTGTTATCAATAAAAGTAGATTTTGAGTATTTATACCAAAAACTCTACGTAACGATATATCTAGGATTTATAGTTTTTGAATGGCAGGCCCGAGTAGAGAGGCACTCTTTCGCTCAAGGTTAGGCGGACCCAGTTTTGGTTGCATTCGAAAAATCCAAGCGTCTTAGGCTGAACCATTGCTCTGCGATTATTTAAAAAGTATCATGTTCTTGAGTAATTGAGCTTCCCAGCGGTGTTTTGTTTGAAGTTCTGGCGTCAAAATTAATGAAACTATGACGGCCGCAATATCGCATATACTGAAAAATTTTAGTAAATGGGTATACCCTTTGTCGCATGTGCTATAATTTAGTCCAAAGCACAATATTCGAAGTTCCTTTCTCGGTTCGTGAATATATAATATAATCCAGCTAAAAATCCTAGTGTAATATACTCATATGTTAAATTAATAATGGTAGACTGAAAACTACTGTACAAAGGATTCTCTCGAAGTTCTTTATAATCATTGTATCATAGTAATTAAGTAATTAAAAGAAGCAAACAGTGCCGAGCACAACCTGGTAATAACTATTAATAAAAGAAACTAATTCCACCGCAAGCTGCTGTTAAAAAAACATCACTGTATAAAATTCGTATGAAGTTAATGTCGACATTAAAGTTTAGGGAGCGGAAGAGATTATAATAGACGCAACAAAAGAAGGCGGTGGTAGTAAATGCACCGAGACGATTTTGAGCCATCAGCGAATGTGCGACAAAGAATCTCACAATTTGATCAGATCGACCCCCTGCCGCCTTAATTACATCCCACAATTGGCCCAACTCGGTTTTCACACAACCGGAGCCAAATGTGACTCACAAATAGGTAAACTGGTATAATACCTTTCCTGCTACGAGAAGTAATCTACTTACGCGCCACCTGTCGCTTATCATTAGTGTAAAGTGTCAATAATGTTGGGTATACAAATATCTGCTATATTTTGTCATTCCATATTATAACCATGTATTAGTTGAAAAGTCAACGACTAATTAATTGAAAATGATATTTAATAATTTAATTAATAAATAATGTTTAATTAGTGTTATTGCTAGAGGTTGAAAATTACTCACAGTGCAGTACTAATCATTACCAGGGTACCATGACGTGTTAAGTAAAATTAATCCTCTATCCGGCCATCTCCATTCTTCAGGTTCGAAATTTTGTAAATTTTGGGGAAATCATAATTTTTTGTGATATATTAAACGATTCGTTCACTCTTGTGCCGCTTATTGGAGATGATTTAATGCCGATGCAAGATAATAAACGTCCGTATGTTACGAGAATTGTTAATGAGTATTTAGCCGAGGTTAAAATCCCAGTACGGAATTAGCCGCCTCGAAGCCCAGACATAGATCAAATAGAACATATTTGTGCTCTTGGGAGGAAAGTACAATCTCGTGTTTGCACATTTACAGATACTCAATAAAGCTCTAATTGCAGTAAATGAACCAGGGTTACATTTAAAACCCAGTTGAAGGTGTGCCAATAGGAATTGCAGCAGGTATTCGTACACGTGGTGACAATCATAATTTTTATTTTTATTATATTTTTTCTTTATGTATTAAAATTATCTAAAAAAAAGATAAAAGTTGATGAAAAGTAGGGTTTTCAGTTATCAGTTTTTTTAGATTGTTTCCGTTATGTTCAGTGTTGCTAAATTTATTAAAGTGTGTTACTACCATAGAAAAAATGTAACATATTTATTAAACCGTGGTAGATCCAAATGGTCACAAAAATAAAGTATATTGTAACAACTAAAAAAAGAAAATTTAAGTAACATAATAATATGAAGCTTGATAACAAATTACAGAGTGTAACAACTTGGGCACTCCACAAATTGTTTTCAAAATTAGAGTAACCCTTTATGATACCTTTATGATTATGTATATGTATAATACGGAAATATGTCTAATTTTCATAAAATTTCAAACGTGTGAGGTTCCTTATAAATTTACATACGATCTAACAAAAAATAATCAAATCGGACTTGAATTAAAATTAAATTAAAATAATTTCATTTTACATTAGCACCAAATTTTCCTGCAAAGCATACCTGAAGAGTCGCCATTTCAAGTCGATTCTCGCTAAGGTGTAGCTCAGAAATTTCGGGATTTCAAGCGGCGTAGGAAATTAACGTAAGAAATGAGTTCGAGGTTAAAAAACTTTTTTTTTATTTTTCTGTATTGCGTCGTAAAACTTAGCTTACTTGTATCAAATAAAAATCATTTTTCCGTTTTTCTAGGAAAACGGAAAACAGTTGAAATTACTAACAACTCTACTAACTCCTAACTACTAACTACTAACAAACTCCACATTTCTACTGGATAGCTCTAAATTATATGCAAACCTTTTTACCGATATGCGATATCTGTCAATGTGTACCTACCCTTTTAACTTTTTTATTATAGCATATATAAAATAAATCGAGAGAATACTTTCAGTCGACGACAATACGTGTTAACTAGTCCACGTTTAATTTAGTCCACGTCTCGCCATCTGTCCACGAACCGTTCAACTCCAGCCCTCTTCCCCGGTTTCAAACAAACGCTTTGACTGTTCGACTGAATCGTACCTATTTCTTTAGACACGCTGCAGCGAACCTCCGGTCTTTGAGGCCAATATAATTTCGGTACACAAAAATAATTAATCAATCTTTCAGTAGCTACCACCTCCTACGGCGGTAATTAAGTCCTAGATACTATTTCTGATGTACAATTAATTAGTTTTTGTCCTACACAGGTCAACCGGTACAAAGACCGAATTATTATTTGTGTGTTATTAGCGCATCAAAACTTCCACATTAATAACTCTGATATGTCTGGCCGAAATTCCCCTGTAATTTGGTATCATGTAGAGTTAATAAAACTAGGTGGTTCTACTAGTCTTATACTTTTCTTTATTCGAACAGACGCGTTGAATTTACATATAATTATAGTTAGCAATGATTGGTATTTATACCCAAACCACGTTCCCCAAGCTTCCTTCTCTAGGCATAATAGTAGCAAATTAAAAGCAATGTGGAAATAAATTAGAGTTCTTATATTCTATGTTGTTAGAGTAACATAATTAAACTCATAAGAATAAGATTGTATATTAGGAAAAATATAGAACGCGGAGTAATATTTGTTGCAGATCAGAATGTACTGTTTGTAACATCGAAATAAGAGTCATAAAAATTTGTCAAATGATACCCACAATTGCCGCAATGGGAGATCGGGGCAGTATAACTTTTTTTACAACAAGCTAAAATCGTCACTATAAAGGCGCTTTCATTCAACAAGTTGTTATGTTTTGATAAAATACTAATAACTAATCAATTTTAACACAAAACCCGCCAAATAATACATTAAATTAAAGAATAACTGTATTACTATTTCAAGAATTATTGCTGACCCCACTTTACCATAAAACGCTCGACGGTTTAATTTAGGCAATTTAGACATCCAAATGAATGCCCATGATGCCGCTGTCTCACGGCCAAGGAACGTGATGATAACGTGATGGTCATAATGTGATGGGCGATGTATATAAAATCATTTGTTTTTCCTTAAATTCCTGGAAATCGGTTATACTTGACAACGCTGTTAAAAATGCGGTAGAAGGTGTGGAGATATCGATAAAATGAAGGTTTTTGCTCGGGTTTTTATGTCTCCTATTTCGATGTTGCAAAACTATAATATTGGAATAATACGTAAGTGCATGTTTCATCTATTACACGATACGTATTAATAGGACAATTTTAGTATTTAAAGCGACACACCATATAGTGGAGTTCATCTGGGACTCAAATTCAAAAAAAATTTTTGCTCAATCTATCATGTCGTTTCGTATCATATTAGCATGGTTTGTGAAACAGGTCAAGGGGGGGAGGGGGAAATGATCAATTAAAAGCATGGAAAAATCGTTTTTACTGCATATCGCGACAGCTTTGGACATTACAAAAAAAAATCGCTATAAAAAATGAACAGTACGACAAAACACACACGCGCATTTAAACAGCTGCGCGAAATTGGATAATTAGTTCCCGAAATATCGCGATTCGTCGCGAAAATAAGAAAAATTAAATGAATTTTTCATCGAGGAGGAGTGGAGTTGGAGGTGAAATTTTTTTCGTGGAAGAGGTATTATGATGGAATTATGATGCCGCAGGCTGGGGGTAGTGGGATAATTAGAAGTGGGGGGGGGAGGGGGAAATTTTTTTAAATGCCCATATGAGTATTGACCGATATCAAATTATAAAACGGTCTTTTCTTCGCTTCTGCATACGCTATACGAAGGCAGCCGCGAATATTTTTTTGTAGTCCACAAGCGTCTAACGCGCAAAAAAACGATTTGCCTGTTTTTTAAACGGTGTTTCCGGTATGACGAAAGGGGTTGAGGGAAATAATTTTTACCATTCGACAGCTTTTTTTCGACCTTTAATTATAGCCTAAATAGATCCAAATCGATTGATTAGGCGGGGAGCTAGGGAACATCAAAGTTTTTACTTTGCAACAGTAGAACGGAGAGAATCGATTTCAAAAAAGGAGGAGGTTCTGAATTCGATTCGTGGATTTTTTTTTATTGTATGTATATTCCTCTGGAACGGCTTAAACAAATTAAATGATAATTACTGGATACTATAGGGCATCGGGTATAATCGGGGAATGGTCCCTTTGAGATTTTAACCACCGAATATAACGGAAGTGGATGCCAACTATCTTATTTTAAATGAAATCTTATGTATTATTTTTCTTATGTATTTTATGTAGGTATTAATTCTCAAAAAGTTGATGCAAAGGTACGAGTATACCAAAAATGTGTAACGTACTCTATAGCAAATGCGTTTCTGAAATATCTGACATTTTATAAAAAATTTGACATGTGCATGAATTCGTAAGAATATTTATAACTTTTTTTACGAGTAAAAAATACGAGTTTCACACTTGTTTTTTGACACATAGAAAGAGCAGGATCTGAAATACCTTCTACAATTAAAATATTTAAAAAAAATAAAATACAAAGTGTTTCATTTCTTGAGTTACATTTGGTCTACTGCAGAACGCCATAATTTTTTCAGTTTAAACGAAATATTTGATATATCTTAATCTAAATTATGTATAATTAATTCCCTTTTGTTTGTTTCTATGATTCTATTGGTTATAACTATTTGAGATATTTATAATTTCGCTAGATTTTTAACAATCTCCAGTAAAAATGCTGTTTTTGTAAAAAACTTTATTTTACTTCTATCTCTCTATATCTCGTTGGCTGTAGCGGCTGTCAAAGTTTTCAAATTTCTTCAAATCAAGTCAGTCTATCGTTCCAACTCTTTGGATTACCACCACGCCAACTACCCACGCCCATAAATTTCTTGAGGCTATGATTTGGGTAATGGACATTGCTTCATCTTTTCCTGTTTTAAATACATATTTGTGTAATTCTTACATTTTACACCACTTGTTTTATAATTTGTAAATTGTTGCTGTTTTTTACATTTTTACTGTGACATATGTATTTATAGTTTTTTAAAGAAATATATTTGTATATTTTGACTTGTCAAAAAGTCTTTGTAATCTATATATGTATGTAAAAATATAATATGTAGCATAATATATATTATGCGTTCTGTAAACTTTAGTATAACGAAAAATAATATAAAGAAAACTAATTCCTCCTGATTTTGAGACCGGCCAGAGCAGTTCCGAATGGTAAAAACTTTGCAGTCCCCCCCCTAATCATCCGATTTTGATCTAGTTAACCCAGATTTGAAGGTAGAAAAAAAAGCTGTCGACTGTTAAAAAAATTATTTCCCCCACCCCCTTCTCTCATCGTTTGAAACACCGTTTGAAAAAACAGGGAAATCGTTTTTTGGACGCTAGGCGTTTGTTTGCAACAAAAAATATACGCCGTCGCCAAAATAATGCCATCGTATAGCGTATGAAAACGGTCAAAAGATCGATCAATATTCAATCGAATATGAATTACAAATCAGATAATTTATGGGCATTTTAAAAATTTTCAAATTCCCGTTCTCCTAATTATCCCACCAACCCCAACCTGCGGCCTCGTATTTCCTTCCCAAAAGCCCTTGAAAATAATTGAGCCTCCAACTCCGCTCCCCCTCGATGAAAAACCAATTTGATTTTCCTATGTTCGCAACTATGATTAGCGATATCTCGCGAACTAACGATTTCGCTCAGCTTTAAATGAGCGTGTTTTGTCCCACTCTTTATTTTTGATATCAACTTTTTTTTCTAAAGTCAAAAGCCGCCTAGATATGCATGAAAGCGATTTTCCTATGCTTTTAATTGATCGTTCCCCTCTCCCCCACCCTTGACCCCGTCTGCACAAACAATGCCAAAATGATGGCAGGACCCGATTTGATAGATTAGGGAAAATGAATTTTAAATTTGACTTGTCTGTTCTCTACCTATATTTCTTTTTTTTGTGTTTTATTGCAATTTACAATCTACTACATTAGTGTATTTAGTAAATGTGTTGGAAGTCTTCGGCATGAAAGGGAGATGCCCATTGACATTTCTCCTTATATATCACTAATCTAGGTTAGTGTTGCTGGAGGATATCTACTGGCCAGGATTTATTTAGTCTTCTGTTGGGAGGTCTGTCCATATACAGGTTTTCTATCAGTTCGCATTGATGTCCTGTGAGTCTCTGTTGGTAGTTAGTAGCTATAGTATGTATCTCTTCTGTTATGAATGGGATTTGTAGGTCCCTGTGCAGTGTTAGGTTACTAATATACCAAGGTGCGTTCACAATCGCACGAAGTGTTTTGTTTTGGAACCTTTGTATGATTTTCAGGCGTGATGGTTTGGTGCATCCCCAAAGTTGGAGACCGTATGACCATACGGGTTTCAGTATTGCTTTATATACTGTGCTTTTTCTTTGTGTAGTTTCCCCAAATTTTTATAATTTTACTTTAATCCCCAAATGAGGGTGTTTTTTAACAGCCGAGGAAACTTTCCGTTCTCAAAAACTGATCTAGTTTGGTATTTGGAGATTCATTTTCTCACTCTGCTCTACTCTTATAATATAACCTAACTTTCAGCTGCTAACTTTTAGCTGCTTTTTCATTATTTTCCTCATCATCTTAAAAACCTACTTCACAAATATCGGCACCTTTTACTGCCCTCCATGACAAACTAGCCATTAGTTTCTTATATCTTCTCCCATCAGGGGTAAGCTTTTTTGAGGTCTGCTTCGCCTCCACCAGTCTTTTGTTATAATCTCAAACATTACCTTGCTTTTTTTTGGTATGGCTTTTCCAGTCGATAAATGTCTAAAAAAATTAATTGAAATAATAAAGAAAAATTAAGTCACACATATTATATTATATATCTTACTTTTTTCCACTATTTTTCGATTTGGTTAGGCCAGAACCTATCGCATTTAATATTTATGTTAACTTCTCCCATAATCTTTCTATCGTATAATGGCTTCAGATGCCTTTGTTTTTCCATGAATTAAAATTTTGTGGCTTGATGTAAAAACTGCCATATAACGTTTTTTCTTACTAGGTGTAGCTGAGGGCATTTTCATATGGTTCACTACTTCTCGCCTTAAATGAATACAAGTAATTAAATTTTGGCATAAAACTTACTGCAATAAAAATGATTTTTTGTTATTATACCTGATCCGGGGTTTTCAAAAATTTAAATCTGCAAAACAACTACTTCCAGTGCACATACACAACTATTGAACTTTTTTAGGTTAGGCTGAAGGCAATAAACTAATAAACTGTAAACTACTGTCATTGTCGTTATTACGGTTCATAATCATATCCCAATGCGCGGTTGCCGTTGTGCTAAAGCCTCATCAAATACTTGACAAAATTATTCTATAATTTTTGTATACATATTTATATGACAGCACGATAATAAAATTATCTACTTTCAGAGATTGACACACCTATTTCATTAGAAACAATATAAAAAATAGGCATAAGACAAAAGATTTCCTCAAATTTTCCGTAAAATGTAAATAAAAAAAAAGATAAAGCAATATTTAAAGATACTTAACTTGCCAAAATTGTGTATATTTCCGACATCAGTTTTTACAAAAAGTTTAAAGGATAGGATCGATGGATGGATAGGAACAGTTACGTTTATTTTCGGAAACAAAGTATCACGTTTCACACGTTAAATTATTTTGATGATGTTTCTCGGAAAGAAGCTAAAATCAAAATAAATGTAATATGTTATGTTAAAATGTTTACAGAGGGTCAGGGTAACACTGGCTATAATGTTTCACATTACCTATGACTCCGTACATTCGCATATAATTTATGTGCCTGCGACTTAAGCCATCATCTCTGTATTTAAAAATAAATTATGGAGGAACGTCTTCATAAATTTGCCTTGTAACAAATAACATATGGGCTCGACTTAGCCGTTATACCGAACGCTTTAATCGGTAATTTTTATACCAAATGATAACTTTAAATCCTACCTGCAATTATAATGTATTTATAATTTTTCACTTTCCCGTTCGATCCTTTCTCCTGATGTGTTAATTAGAGGTAAACGATGAAGAATGTCTATGCGGTGTCATTATGTAATTTAGGTGTAGATTCATCTTCGGCTTATTGCCTATTACGAGAAAAGCGCGAAACGGTACTTCTACATGATGGACTTCTCAAATGAGGCAATGAATGAGAAGTAATATTGTAGATGGCTTATATTTCCAGTTGCGTGGTCTATTTAACATTAATTTCGAGCTACATTCGTTTCGGAGATAATGAGTTTAAGATGCAGAGGAAATGTTTCCGTTACATATAATTTAATTAATTTCATTCATAAGGCGGGCGTTGAATAGCGAACAGAAACATATTATGCGAGGTGGACCAGGGTTTTATCTTGGTGAATAATTTTAATGCAATGTTTCATTCCTTTCAACTGTTTTGGAGAGCCACGTTGCCAAATATCTGCTTCAGTTTACTTTTAGTCATAAATATAAATTACAATTAATAATTATGATATTAATGTTACAAAAATATTAATGTACAAGGTAAGTCTTTCAAAATTAACACCCCCTTCATTACCTATTAACATTACCTATCTTCTGTTGATAATGTGATCTGAAAATAATGTTTTTATTAAATATTTGATATAATAAATGGCATTTATTTTATTAATTAAGTAGCAAATTTATTTCACAATCTTCTCATGTTTACACAATCATCTCTTTAGATAATTGGTCATAAATAAGTAATCTTAGGTATCTTAGGTACTTTTACAACCTATAGATCATGTTTATTGCACTCGACAAAAAACAAACGACTTCCACAAATTAGATGTAGCAAAAAAATATATAGGTAAAAAACACTTTGCTTATATTGGACAGAGATTCTATAATAATTTGCCTTATAACATTAAAAATTGCAAAAAAGTATTTATTTTTAAGAAATTGGTTAAGAAATGGTTGAGAGAGATTGTAAGATATCTCATTAAAAGATTGATAGAATTAACATAAGACACTAAATTTTGTACAACACTACTACTATTTCTTTTTTATTTCCTTGTTCTCTTTCTTCTTCCCTTTTTTTGACCACTAGTTAATTTATTTGAATTGCATTTAGATGTGTCCATCCATTCCCAAACTTTTAACTTAAAATTGCTGTAAATCTATATTCATTTTCAAATTAATACAATAATTAGGGCGAACTTCGTACTACCTGTAATTTAAATTTTTTTTAAATAAATGTTATTATTTAATTTTTCAAGAATTTGTTTGCTCCACCATAACCTTAAAATACAAATGAAATTTCTTTAACACTTACTACAATCTAAAATATTTGATATTTGATATATATATATATATATATATATATATATATATATATATATATATATATATATATATATATATATATATATATATATATATATATATATATATATATATTTATATATATATACAGGGTACATCACGGTAAGTGGCCTGTTAGACGTTTCTGGGAAACCACATATATTTTGGAACTGATAATTTGCACACAGAGGTTTTCAGGGGTGCTCTATTCACAGAAAATATTGCCGTGTATGTGCCACTTCCGGTTATACCGGAAGTCGACAACAATTTCCTTATTTTAAATGGCATGCTATATTTTTTATGCCAGATTCGAATTCTACTCGTTACTTTAAGATAACTTTCAATACTATTCCCTATTCCTAAAATAATAGTTTTACCTTATGCGAAAACAACCCGTACATTAGAAATTAATAACTTTCGCTATGGTAACTTGCAAGAGCCAATTTTTGTTCCACATACTAAAAAGACATGGAGCTTATGTATGTATAAAATATAAATGCTCCAAAGTACACAGGGTGTCCAATAACTGATGTCAAACTTTGACTACTTCGACCTTCAATAAGTGTCTTATTTTAAATGGGACATTCGCTTCCTTTTTTGTTTACCATTTGACTCATATGTAGTTTGCTGTAGCTAAATTGGACGATTCTTGAGTTATTTAGAGATATTTAAAAATATTGTTGAATTAAAATTAACATCGAGTGCAGTGTGCCATGGAAAACAAATAGAGTTCAAAATCATAAAGTTCACATTCAGTTGAAAACTTTAATAAAAGATAGAAAATTATTACAGATTAGAAAATTAACAAACCTATTAAAAATTAATTACCTATAATATCCTCGAAGAATATTACAATATGAGTGACAAAAGAGAAACACATCTTCTAAACGGGCAACTGCTTGAAATGTTGTCCGCATTAACGCTCACACATTTTAATATTCGGGTCATAACACCACTAGTGGTTGCTGATCGATTTTCTTTTACATCTAATTCTTCAAACGCCCTTCTTACTCTGATTTCCAATTCTTCTCGTGAATTGACGGGCGTCTCATACACTTTGGTTTTCATCTGATACTTCTCGTGTAGAGTGAGCAGGAGCTCCGTCGTGTAACCAACAACTTCCAAATTCTAATAGTGGTAAATTATCCAGAAAATCGGAAACAATTGTTCTTGCTGATAACGCTGAGAAGTTAAGGTTCCATCATAAATCTGGTATAAAACATATTGTCTTTTAATAGGCAAAACACATTAAAACTAAATTTGTCTTGGAATCCGCTTTTCCTTATAGCGCGAGGGTTTTGTTTTGCCCAAATATATGACAGTTATGTCTATTAAATATTCCTTCACGAGAAAACTTCGACTCCTCAGTCCAGATAATTTTTTTAAGAAAAAGTCATCTTCTTGAATGCGAGTTAATATCATTTCACAAAATTTAACTGTATTACCAGCATCTTCTGGATGCAGGGCTTAAACTTTAGTAAACTTATAATTATGCATTTTGTGCTTACACAAGATTCTTTATATAGAGGAATAAGAAATACCTATGTCATACACTGCAGTGTAAATAGAAGCTCGTGGATATGCTTCAAAATAAGCCAGGACAGTTATTTCGTTATTTTCATTTCCAGTGACTGGGCTAGGAATAATTTTGGTTGCTTTAAAAGTACCAAATTCTAGGAAATTATTGTAAATTCTTCTAAACTTCTTTACGTTCATTGGTGGTAGATTAGGATTTAATTCGTTAAACCTTCTGCACGTTCTGCTAATCATTCTGTTACATTCTCCATGGATAAAAAATAAGTTGAAATAATCTGCATTGGAGTAATGATTTTACACATTAACTGACCACTAACAACAATAATATGTTGACACTTACACAAGAATTTAGAATGACAAGACGAACATAATTTTTTGTTTTCCATGGCACACTGCACTCGATGTTAATTTTAATTCAACAATATTTTTAAATATCTCTAAATAAATCAAGAACCGTCCAATTTAGCTAAACCAAACTACATATGGGCCGAAAGATAATCAAAAAAGGAAGCGAATTGGATTATAAAATACCGTATGTCCCATTTAAAATAAGACACTTATTGAAGGTCGAAGTAGGCAAAGTTTGACATCAGTTATTGGACACCCTCTGTATTTTGGAGCATTTGTAGTTTATACATACATAAGCTCCATATCTTTTTAGTATGTGGAATAAAAATTGGTTTTTGAAAGTTACCATAGCGAAAATTATTAATTTCTAACGTACGGGTTGTTTCCGCATAAGATTTTATTAAAATCAAAATATCGCAAAAACTATTGGTTTTAGGGATACGGAGTAGTATTGAAAGTTACCTTAAAATAAAGAGTAGAATTCAAATCTGGCATAAAAAATATAGCATGCCATTTAAAATAAGGAAGTTGTTGTCGATTTCTGGTATAACCGGAAGTGACACATACACGGCACATTTTTTCATTGAATAGCCTTGAAAATCCCTGTGTGCAAATTTTGAGTTCCAAAGTATATGTGGTTTCCTAGAAACTTCTAATGGGCCACTCACCGTGATGTACCCAGTATACATATATATATATATATATATATATATATATATATATATATATATATATATATATATATATATATATATATATATATATATATATATATATATATATATATATATATATATATATATATATATATATATATATATATATATATATATATATATATATATATATATATATATATATATATATATATATATATATATATATATATATATATATATATATATATATATATATATTCAGATAAACTAAAATCTAGAGCATAAATAAGTAGTTAAATACAATAAATATTTCAAATTCTAAAGTAATATTAAATAAATGATCAATATCTGTCGTATGGAGTATAGTAGAAGTGCAAGCACGCACGTATCGCTGCCTAACGTATGCACTATACACAACGCCAACCAGCTACGCATCTAATTGGTCAGAATCTAATTTCATTACGTCTAAGTTATTTATCGGCACAAAAATCTCTATCTAGCATGATTACAATAGATAAGTCCCAACAATAATTATGGAATATCAAGCATAAATAAACTATGTCTATATTAAAAGATTAATGCGAATGCATCATGGTAGAAACGGGGTTCGAGAGTCGGGAAGAAGAATGCAATGTAGATATAACGCCTAAATTAAACACTGAGGTTAGTCTACAGAAAGTAAATCTGATGATAGTATAAAGTTTAGAAATCAAAATTAAATCAAGTAAAATTGAAATTATAGGAGTTAGACGTAAAATTAAATAAATCAAATAATTGATATTAATCTGATTGGTCAGATTGTCTAATAATAATGAGAAAGAAATGAGTATCCAAGAAATGCAATAGTTGTCGTATACGGCATATCCGTGATTACATGTAACAATGCAGAGAGTTCAGCCATAGCGTTCAAGGAGAGAACAGCTACGCTAATAATTTTTATAAAATTTTGTTAAAATTTAATAGTTAAACTAGAGAAAAGTAATTATATTAGTAAAATATAAGTTGAGTACCAGAGGGAAAAGTTTTAAAGCAGAAATAACTGCATATCAAGTGTTTTTAAACTGCGTCCGGTAGATGACACCACCAGAGCCCAGCATCAGCTGTTAACAAACCAGGGTCGTGGAAATTAGTGATGTGTTGTGCATTGCAAAATTAAAGTATTAACATAAAACTTATAAGGTAACAACCATCTCAAGTATTGCTAGTTTTAAGTATAAATTGTAACAGAGGCTTAGTCCCATGTGTTAGAATAAGTTACGTAGGTTTTGCGTGTTAAATTTTATTTTTTGCCGCTGCAAGAGTCCGGTAAAATGGTGGTTGCCGAAAAGCTAGCAGTTACTGCAGTCCTATCTGTAATAGCTGTTTAGGTGCATATATCAATGGAGCGATCAATAGATTTAAATGAAAAAATTGACTAAATTGAATATAAAAGACGATTAACGACATTATAAACTGCTACATTTTTGTTTTATTTTAATAATTTTAATAATCAATTTTTAAAATAATTTTGGTATAAATAATTATGTTTATATTCCTAAAGATTTTAGAGAGATAAGCAATAATCTGAAAAAAGGAAACTTTCTCGTTTATCAGGACACCTCAATGAAAAACTATACCAAATTTCGAAACTACACGAATTATTTCGGCTGATGGTCAATTTTCAGCTTAATTTTCCTAGACTAATAACATTTTGTATTTAAGGGTCCATTTATAAAGACAGGACCTACAAGATTTTTGTGAATGTCATACGACACGTTTTTCTTATTTTCTCTATACTTAATGTGTGGATTTTTCCCTACCTGCAATACACATTACTTATAGAAAAGATATCATCATCCTCTATTCTATTGAGCGTGGCTCTTCAAAAGGTCTACGCACGTTCCTAAAAAATAGTGCGCATTTCCTAATTAATATTAATAATAAAATTAGTAATATTTATTGAACATTATTTTGCCAGGGATTTTGCCAAGCAATTTGTATGAGTAATACCTAATTAGCATTTTCATGACTAGATCTAGCTAGTTTTGTTAGTATTAATAAAGTTTCCTCCTCGCTTTCTTTCACTTATTGCTTGAAACGATCGAACACTTTCCTAGTACCTAGTTATTTCCGTTTTTCATAATCAATATTCGTTGAACATAGTAGTAGAACATACAACGTAACTTTGAAGCATAAATCTAAATATCATTTCCACTGAGTATCGGTTCCTGGAATACTTTTGTATAAGTGATAATCAAATTACTTCCAATTCTCCATGTGTACTGAGTTTGAATGGAGGTAGAGCATTCATAATGGTGAATGATTTTCTATTGTTACCAAATTCTTCCTGTAGCCGTACACTACTTGACAATAGTAAATAAAATACGAATCGATATTATATTTTTTAATGGGTCTTTTTATTGATATACCAACTTTTTCCAACAATAACTGAATATTTATTTATTATAATAATTATGCTAATAATTATAATAATAATAATAATAATAATAATAATAATAATAATAATAATAGGGACTACGAAGATGATGCGCAGCTGGTAGACGGAGGCATCTTACACCACCTTGATGCCGGAGAGACGTATACCTACCTGGGTGTGCCACAAAGTCACATCCAGGAGGTAAATATTACAAAAGACGCTCTCCGCGGCAAGTACCGCCGACAGATCTGGTCCTCAGAGCTGTCGGGGACCAACAAGGTGGCGGCGACAAATATGCTTGCCGTTCCGGTTCTACTCTACTCCTTTGGAGTAATCAAATGGACACAGGAGGAGCTGCAGCAACTCGACGTAGGTACCCGCAAAATGATGCATCTCTGTCGGAGTTTGCATCCGAGATAGTCCGTTCCGCGGTTATATCTCCCACGACAACAGGGAGGCCTGTATTACCACCTACGGCACTCGTACGGTATAGATCAGACACCGGTGTTGCCCTATGCTCCGGGGGATATTGAGTCCGTTGTGGGGAATGAGAGGTCCCGGTTATACTGGAACTATTCATTCCCCACCGTCAGGCGGATACAAGCCAACAAGCCTGACATAGTCCTCCTCGACCACCAACTCAAGACGATGTTCGTTATAGAGTTTTCGGCTCCGGCCGAAAAGAACATCGTCTTGAAAGAGGAGGAGAAACGGACAAAATATCGAGATTTACTCTCTGAACTCCGCAGGCTGTACCCGGGTTATTCTGTTAAAATAGTGGTTCTTATTATTGGCTCTCTCGGAGGTATGCGACAATCATTGCTCTCAGAATTAAGAACCATCCCAGCATACCGTCAATCGGCAGAAGTCATCGCTGGGAAGATGCAGAAGGCCGTCATACTTGGCTCGTTGCGTCTACTCAGGACACACGAATTGCGACCTCAATGACCGCTTACCCCGCGGACGCGGGGAGCGGTCGTTGAGTAACGAGGCTGGAGGGACTCTCTGGACTAGTCGGAGGCCAGGGGGGACTTACCAGCACCAAAAAAATAATAATAATAATAATGTTTTGTTGCCCTACGCTCCGGGGGATATTGAGTCCGTTGTGGGGAATGAGAGGTCCCGGTTATACTGGAACTATTCATTCCCCACCGTCAACTCCGCAGGCTGTACCCGGGTTATTCTGTTAAAATAGTGGTTCTTATTATTGGCTCTCTCGGAGGTATGCGACAATCATTGCTCTCAGAATTAAGAACCATCCCAGCATACCGTCAATCGGCAGAAGTCATCGCTGGGAAGATGCAGAAGGCCGTCATACTTGGCTCGTTGCGTCTACTTAGGACACACGAATTGCGACCTCAATGACCGCTTACCCCGCGGACGTGGGGAGCGGTGGTCGTTAAGTAACGAGGCTGGAGGGACTCTCTGGACTAGTCGGAGGCCAGGGGGGACTTACCAGCACAAAAAAAAATAATAATCTTGTAACGCATGTTACAAGATGTTTACACGCATCTTAAACATGCGTGTACTCATGGCAGTTGACCGAGTCTACCAACATATATACGAACAGAGAGATTCTAAGAGAGGCGTAGCTGGCTGCAAGGAGAACCTGCTGATCGACAGATGTATCACCCAGGACTCCACGGTTCATACGGAGCTGGTTAGTCCCCTCCTTTTCTGCATATCACTCCTGCTGCACTTGGAATCTGTTGCACTTAGAAGAACCCGTGGTTACAACTGCGGCCTACCAAGAAACAGGAGGCATAAGGTCACACATTTATGTTATATGGAGGACCTTAAGCTGTATTCCTCCAAGGAACGGGATTTACAACAGTCCTTCCGAGTGGCTCAAGAGTACACAGCAGATATTGGTATGGAGTTTGGGTTGGATAAATGTGCACTGATTCATCTCAAGAGAGGATGATGAGGACATAAGAGGACATCCGGACAACTCAAGAGAGGACGAATACGTAAAATATAAAATATCTGACATTGCATCGTTACTGAGGAATCAATCTACATTTCAAAAACAAAATCATCAAAATCTCATGAGTCATTCGCGAGGAATCCAACTTTGAAATTGGGGTACTTTTTAGTGGCTGGTATTTTCTGCCGGTGAGTGTATGATCCGGACAAGTTTTCTCAAGCTGTAGATGATTATAAATTTACTTACTCTTACGATATCCATTTTATTTTCGAGAATTCATATTTAAGTTTAATACAACTCATGTTTTTACACACCACCCTGTCAAGTGAATCATAAATATAATTACAGGATCCTGTAAGCGTGTAATCGGCGATATGTTTTTTAACATGTAGGGTAGATTTTTATTAGGAACTTCACAAATTAATGTATTCACAAAGCTTTGAAAACCGTAGTTAATTATGTCAAATGTACCAAAACTTTCGAATTCCCAACCCGCGTCCCTCATAAATGGGGCCTTAGTGGAACACATTAGGATGTAGTACTGCTTAAATTTATAAATATTTAAACAGTTTTAATTATCAAACAAAGCGGTTCACCAGAGGTAATTATCAAACAAAGATTTTTATGAAATATTGATATGATTTTATATGCCATCTGCTTTACAAAATATATTGTTCTCTTTTTACCTGATAGATATTAAGGTAAATTTTACCCCAGTAATTATACCAGTTGGTATGCTAAGTAGGGCTAAATGAACTCTCTAATCTGTATCCCTGCATCTTCGTGACGCCAGTCCGGGCTTAGAACCTACTGGCTTGCATTTATTCTTATAATTACTGACGAGTGATTGACTATTAAACAAAGCTCCGCTGATAACTTCTTATCTGATCTAAACAACACCTAAACGAAACCCATTTTTTACTGTTCAGAGGTGTGGTGTGGTGTCTTGCATATCGTTATTTAAGCCCCAGTCTATATGCAGATTAGCTCCGTTAAAATGTAAACAGACCAAATCTTCTTTGAACAGGTAATGAAATTGTGATTCAAGTATCATTAAAACGAGTTCCAAAGGTGGAATTTAAATGGGCAATGTTAAGTATACTGACAAGATAGCTGAATGTTTCGAAC
>CAXKVY010002524.1:0-24481 GCA_964058915.1 Tetropium fuscum
AAGTAAAATGGTAAATGTTTTATTGGGTTATACATCGGTATTGGGTTTGTGGACGCGACACCCACTTATCCGACGTACGCAAGGAATTAATTAATGTCGCATCAGCCTGCTTTTATGGCTGATATATATCTATCAGGTCAAAAAATTTAACGCGTATAAATATGTGGGTATTATTTAAAGATTACCTAAAATTCTTTACAGTCATTTTAGATAACACTTAAATGATATAAAATGTCCTTATCTGAATGGTTCAGTTGGAATTGAACTTATTCATATCAAAAGTAGAAAACGGTACAACAGCTTACAGACGTAAAAAACACCATGAAAGTGGCCCCCAAGTCTATATAAGGATATATATTTTATTCATTGTTGAGTTTATAGGCGCTTGGCTATAAAAAATTGTATATAAATTAAATACTTTAAATTTAAATTGCGTTTTTATGTGACAGCAACGGAAACTGCTAGTAAAAGTTCTTACCTTAGAGTATCTTAAAGGAAAAATGGCTATTTGTGAAATAAAGAAATGATAAGGCCCTTTTTCTAGAGCACCTGGAAATGTTTCATAATGAAACATTTATTGAAACATTAATGAAACTTCATTAATAACACAGGAGACGTGTTAACGACTCGGGTCATGTGCAAATATAATTGCAGTATCGTTGGTCGCTGCAAAATACCTTCGAGTTGTAACATGAGGTTCACTATGCGAGATTACATCATTACATTCTGATCATTGTTTCGATCGCATAGGGTATAATCCAAATATAGAGCGGGCTCTCCAGTGGGATAGAGTTTGCCGGTTCCTTTGTTCGTACTGCTAATTATTTCAGATTAAGTGGGTATTACCGTAAAGCTTCAGATAATACTATCTTGTACCATCAGTAAAACAGGTAAATTTTGTCCCCAATATGGAATTCCACCATTTTTTCATCTACTTTAAGGAACATTCAATAAGTTATAATGCGCGCCCAGTTACTGGCAGTTTCCCAAATTTTGAACAACGCACAGATAACCCTCAAAGGTTATTTTATAAACAGATTGGTTAAGACATTGGTAAAATTCTGGTAAATCTGTTCGCTGGAAAGAAAATTGCAAATATCTCACAAACTGATAACTTTAGCCCCTGCAATGGCTATACTAGAAGAAAAATAATTTAATTTTGCATAACTGGGTTTCAAAAAATACAGGGTGTTCCATTTGAAAAAAAAAGTCTCGCATTTGTAAATTAGCTAGTAAATTTTCCATGCCACATGAAAATGTAACAAACACTTGATATATTATTTTCGATTATATTTTAATTGCAGAATTTAGGCCACTTCTATGTTCTTATGCTGTAACAAAAATTAAATTTAGATATACCATGTGAAAACAGTTATAAAGCTCATTCCAGACCTTTCCACCTATCACTTTTTTCTTAAAATGGTAAATATATCCGAAACCTGAGGGTGTAAGTAACCGTTTAAAATAAGTAAGTCAGTTGCTGTCCAGGAGATATGGAACACCCTGTACATTCACGGATTTTTTTGAAAAATGTCAAGGATGCCAACAACCTGGGATAGCAGACATTTTTCGATAAATAGAAAAGGCGCTACAGAGCAAATACGCACTAAAAATTCACCCTGTATATATAATACAGAACCTTAAACAGTCAATACTGTTAGGGAATGAGTGGACTGTATTTCTTATGGATTGAACTTTATTTTTCTTTTTATTTAATGCAAAAACATTACATTACATTAACAATAAGTGTGACAGATGTTGAAAAAGCTTAGTAAATTAAATTGACATTAGAATGGCTATTGCTATTTTTCAAGGAAAATAATATTAGCCAGGTGACGGGTGGTTTGTCAGTGATGTGACGTAAATAATCTAAATATAAATAACGTAAATGAAATAGAATTTAATGTTATCTCCAAACATATAATACGCACAAAAACTCACCCTGTGTCCCACAACAAGCATGAGAATTATTACTCGGAGACTCAATTTGAAAAGTCTGGTCTCTTCCTTGGGCAAATGAAAGACATGCTTTTCATTACACTCATGTTCAAGGTAATTAACTACACAATTTAAGTGTCAATTTCAATTTGAAAGAGAAATTTCGATATTTTTGTGGTCCGTTTGAGGTCAATGTTCACTTTTTCTATCAGTAACAAATAAAAATCCCTTTCTGTAATTAATTTACAACCTAAATGATTTAATTATTTGTTTAAGGTGTAGAAGAAAGAGATTACGTCAGACGATTGCAGTTCTGCCGATTTCTACTGCATAAGGATGTGGACGATGGCGAATTTTTTAAAAGAATTTTGTAGACTGACGAGGCGAATTTCAATCACGAGGGTATTGTGATTTGTGTTTCAAAATCCTCACGTGAAAACGGCGAGTTCATTCCAAAGAAAATATAGCGTCAATATTTGGGCTGGTGTAATAGGACACCTTATTGAACCTCATTATTTACCGCTACGTCTGACCGGAGAAGTTTATTTAGCCTTTTTGAACTTCCGGTATGACTAGGTGAATGGCCTGTTTTTGAAGAGAACGTCTTACTAAATGACGGCTGTCCGGCACATTACCAAAGAATGGTGGACGTCGCGTTTCAAAACTCTTGGATTGGCAGAATGTGTCTCATTCCCGGACCGGCAAGGTCGCCAGACCTGACACCTTCAGATTTTTATGTTTGGGTAAGGATTTGGTGTACGCCACAGAGGTGCCGACCAGGGAAATTTTAATTGAAGAGATTCATGCCGCAAATTTACGTATTTCTACACAATTCTAATGAAAGGAAGGTACTGAAATAGGTTCTCTATTATTGCTTTTGGAATTCTTGATGTGCCTACCGGCGTAAAGCAGCCTAAACTTTCGCAAATACTCGAACCTTCATAGGCGTCGCCTCAGGGGTATATTACAGAAATGCGTTCAGTCAGGAAATGTTTCAAAAATCATTTAAAATTAGTATCTACAATCGAGGTCAAAGATATCTAGGAAGGCGTACATGGTAAACAATAAATTTATATTATATCGTATATTGTATTGTGTTTTTTGTATATTAGAGATTTTCAAGCAAGCCGAAATGGGATCCGGAGGAATTTAAAAAGTTGTAACCTGGAAAGTATTATCTCGGAAAGTAGTAAAGCTTCCGCATATATTTTCGGTTTTGGGGAATATATAAAATCAACAATATTATCAACATTCCCTGAAAGCGAATTTATGGGGCAAGGCTTACTTTCCGAGTTACAATGTTTTCAAATTTTTCAAGCTTCCAACGACCCCCTGAATCCTTTTGCAAGTCGATGAAATTTGGCACAGTTGTTGATCACAATTATATAAATATTCCCTGAAAACGAATTTATGGGCCGACGCTTAATTCTCGAGTTATACTTTTTTTACTTTTTTCAATTTTTCCGGGCCTCCTGCGACACCATGAATGCCTTTGCAAGTTGTGAGACACAACGTTTTGTGATACAAACGCTTTTCTATAATCAGATACATCGTATAATCTCGTATCATCGATTTGTTTCTTTGTGACAATAACAGTTGCCCTCTAATCGTATTTATTAATTACAGCTATATACTCATTCGTTGCAATTGAACTTTAAAATCCAACAGAACACCTCACTAGTCACGTGAACTTGCTCATTCATGAAAGCAACTTATGCTAAGAAATCAATTCTTACTCACTTAATGATTAAGATACATGTGAACATTGAAAGTATTCGGGGCAAGTAATGTTTCATGAGCAACATAGTATAATAATTGGATGTTTTTCTGGGTGTATAGAAAAAGTATTTACTTCTTTTGTAATTTCTTATCAACAGATGGGGACGCTCCCTCTCGGAGATTAACATTTCTAGATTCTACCAACAGATACGCTACATATGAGATATAATATCTGGCCAGAATTTAGGAAACTATCCTACATTTTCATGTAGCGATAAAACTACCAACTACTCCCCAGCTACATATTATATACTGCTTGGTATTCCGAACTTTCCGAGGCCATATTTCATTTTTTTAGTGAGGAACATGAGCCAAGTAAGTTTGGGCATACGCTGAGAAGACGGATTATGAATAGCTGGCTTCCCTTATATTTAATAAAGATAGCAGGGCGCAATAAATTTGTTAGTTAAGGCAGAGGCAGAGGAACTTAGCTTAAGAGCACCAGTTGGTTTTTATGATGTCTGTTATGAATTTCCCAAAAAGCGATTATCCTACAGATTGTTTTAGGAAATGCGGCCATAAAACATAACAATGTCTGTTATACGGACCACTTTATGGGCCGCGGAAATTAAGATGAACGCGGGTGTAAAAAAGGGGTGGATCACGAATATATTAATAGTTAACCAAATAGTGGTAATAAAGAGCAGCTACAAGACGGCAAGTGTGATATCCCGTAACGAGGCATAACCTACTGAATTTTTATGGAATAAACTAACTCATAATATCAGACAGATTAGTTTTTGCGTATAATAAGAATTCTGTCACAACCAGAATGTAGGTTAGTACGTAAATGTAACTGTCTACGTAAATGCAACGTCAAAGATGGCTAATAATATTAGTCCAGGTTCACACCGGAATTTATGCTATAATAAAAAGAAAACATGTAGCTTCGAATCCAAAATTTTTTGAGGATTTCGCTTCAGGGGGTCCTCAGGATCATTCATACACCTTAAAACCTCTTGGGAACCCAAATCCCACCCTTTGGGGGGGCAAATGGCTGAAAATCCCCAAATTATTAAAATATAAAAGTATTTTGGCATTTCGATTGCACCTAGCAGGTTTTTTGGGTCGCTAAACCCGAATACGACATCAGATTTACTTGGACTCCATCATAGGGGTGGTAAAATCTATAAAGTTGGCCAATTTTGCACCCCGGATTATTTTTTCGCAATTTACTTGTTTTTGATGACTTCTGCCGATTGACGGCATGCTGGGATGGTTCTTAATTCTGAGACCAATGATTGTCGCATATCTCCGAGAGAGCCAATAATAAGAACCACTATTTTAACAGAATAACCCGGGTACAGCCTGCGGAGTTCAGAGAGTAAATATCGATATTTTGTCCGTTTCTCCTCCTCTTTCAAGACGATGTTCTTTTCGGCCGGAGCCGTAACGACTTAGTAACGACTAATTAGAACAAGTTGAGTTGCAGAAATTATGGGATGAAACGATAAATATGAGTGAATGACTGAGGGGGATCCCAACTATGAAACAGAGAGTTCAAGTGGAAGTAGCACTCCTGACCTGCTAGAAGAGCTCGGATATTAGCTGAAGGGTATTTGTAAATAGCTTTGGTAGGTAGGTACTATAATTTTTTCTTTTCACTTAGATTATCTTATCCATCCGATTATGAAACGGAAAGTGAAAATGTGTCCGACGAGAAGGGAAACAACGAAAGAAATAATACTCTAGATAATGACTAGGCAATAGTAGTCGGTAATGGGAGAAACCTCAATTTCCAAGAAGATGTAGGTCTAACACAAGAAGTGCTTTAGTTAAAAAATGAGGATGAGTTTGCTTATTTCAGAAGAGGTATACCGAAAGAAGTGTTGTTAGCAAAACTAAAGAGAGGCGAAATTATAGGTAGAGAGAAGAATGGGATAGTTATTTTTAAATGGAAGGACAAGCGCGATGTGCTAATGCTTTCTACTAAACATAAAGATAATTTTGTTGAGGTTCCGGGAGAGTTGAAGGTAGAAAGAAGCCTGAAGCAATTATAGACTATAATAACGCAAAAAGTTTTATAGACGTCTCAGATCAGTTATCATCTTACTCTACGACAGTTAGGCGCAGCATCAAATGGTTCAAGAAGGTTGCAGGTGAATTACTTACTGGAGCAAGTCTGGTAAATGTCTACTATTTATATAACAAATCAAAATGGAAAAGGCAGAATAGGCATAATAAAGTTTAAAGAAAATTTGTGTCTAAAGTTGCTTACTATGGAATATAAAAATAAAGCAATTGCTATAGATGGCCCAGGACTTACCCAGGAACATAAATATATTCAAGCAGAAAAAAAGAGTCGTTGTGTAGTTTACTATCAACGCAATAAGGATGCCAATGGCCGTCAATACGCAATAGGCAAAACGAAACAGGTCACCACTACATGCCAGTTATATGTAGAAAAATTTCTTCGTTTAGAATGCTTTTTTGAAAAACAATATATTACCAAAAAAAAATAGCTGCGTTACCTCTAAATTTGAATATTTTTGTAATTTCGTATAATCTTTTTCTTTTTCTTAATAATAAAGCTTTTGGGTACAAAATTGTCGTTTTGGTTTTATTTTCATAATAAAATGATCCATTTTAATTCAATAATGAATACAAAAAATTACGAAAAACATTACAATTACATATTGGATGAGAATGAAGAAAAGACAGTTTTTATGATCAGGATAATTCTATCAAGATAGAAACACGAAACAAAGAACCAAAAAAACGTTCCAGGGCCAGGCTTCGGGGACAAAAATAAGCATCAGGAATCAAGATCGAAGATGAGGATTACGATCAATATCAAGGCTGAAAATTACGATAAAAATGATGATCGTGATGAAGGACAATATTGAAGGATCGAGGTAAGAAGAACAAAAATCGGATTTAGCCATAATAGGATTATTTAAGGAACAATTGAGAAATCAAATATCAGTATTAAGTTGTTATCAATCTTAAGACGATCCAAGATCAGGATTAAAGGTATATTCCAGAATTGACAAGGATCAAGGATCACCATTAATTATCGATACTAAGAATCATTTTAATCAGCTAGACCTAATCATTTACAGTTGGTAATTTTATCCTAATAAGTAACCGTACTTGTAATTGTATCGTGATGCGACGAAAATAAATAAATATGTATGATGTACATCTACCAAAATATCGCAATTCCTGCACGCTCCTATTATATTCCTTTACTGCAGTCTCAAGTTTGCTGGTCCGGGCTGAAAGAAACTGCTATACAAAGACATAATAATAGGTTTATGATGCGTTTTATGATCTCCGCGAACTCCCAATGCCAGCGCTAGTTAATGCTTTTAATGCGACCTAGACACTATTAATTAATTCCACATTAAAGCGACGTCCCATAGTGTTCCTTTGTCGAGCCTATCCCCGTGTTTCTCTTTTCTTTTCTTTTCCAGTGTGCTCTGCGATCGCCCCGGGATATTTGGTATATAAACATGCGTTACTTTTAATATAAATTCTCCGTCAGATAAATTGTTGTGTACAAGGTATTTCAAAGTTATATTTACAGAATACGTGAATTTATTTTTTGTAGAAACACTGCATAAATGAAATTAAATGGAAACATAGAACACGGGCTTTCCTAAATAGAGGCCCGTTTTATTTACATTTTAACGAAGCGGAAGCTTTGTCTCTTTGAATATTTTTGTTACTCATTTATTAAATAATAAGAGTATCAGCACAACCCAAAATGCATATTCATGTCAAGAAGAAAGGAGAAAATATTAAGTGATTTTGCAAAAGATTCAAATGATATTTTTATATTTTTTATTGCAATAATATATTATTTAATTAGAGCCGATAGGATATGAAGTAAATTAAACACAGCATCGGTAACAAAATATGAAGGAACACTTGTATATATAATTGTATATTGGCAATGATTTGGTATACGCCGCGGGGGCTTTCGTATAGCGTTATCGAACTCTATATATGTATAAATCAATTTCCATTATCATTTTTATTTACTCTTTGTCTGTAAATACGCTCGCCGTGGGATACGTATAGTATATATTCATTAAGGCAGTATTTCATTAAAGCATGAACTTGCTAATTTTCGGAAAATAATTAAGCGAACCGTAGAGATAAATCCCAGATTAAATAAATCACACGAAAACTGCACGAATGGGAAAAATAGTATTTACAAAACAAAACAAATTTTGAAAAGTGGATATCAGTTAGCAAGGATAGTTTATAGCAAAATAATTATTATAGGTATAGGTAAAATTTAGCGATTCTTTCGCAAGAATATAATGCGAACTCTGGCGTTGCCCAAGGGTCCAATTAGGGCCACTTTTGTTTTTATTTTTACTAACGATTTACGTAATGTACTATGTAATTCTAAGTCACTGATGTTTGCAGATGATCTGAAGTTTTATAGATATGTTAAATATCCAAGTGATGGAGACATTTATTTAAAAATTAATGTATTTGTAGATCTAACAAAAAAATACTTTATTTTGTTTTCCCTGCTTACTTTTTGGTGGCTATAAAGCTTGGATGGAAATAGGGGTCAGCGATCTAGAGCACTGAGTTTGAAGATAAAAAAGACACGAAAACTCTATAAGCCATAATTGTATTGAATTTGCGTTACTAGGGTCACTAATATTATGGCTCAATTAGATTCTGCTTATTGGATAAATGTACAGAGACATAATGAAAATGAATCAAAGAATCTATGAATGTATCAAAAGGATGTTTTATCAAAAATTATAAATTGCATTAAATTTTGTGGGGCTTTTGAATTGGCTCTTCGGGGAAATGATGAGAGCGATATTTCCGAAAATACGGGGATATCTCGTGGGCTTATAAATTTTTCGGCTTACCAAGATGCAACTCGAAGTGAACACCTAGAGAATTCTTCAATATTTAAAGGAACCTCCAAATAAATACATAACGATATGTTACAGTGTATGATTGAAGTCTGTTATGAACGTCAAGACTTAATTTCTTGACATCTGTCAAGACTTAATTTATAAAAAATGGTGTTTTTTTTTCGCAAAAATTGCAGAACACCTTTATTTTTTTACCAGGAGCCACCACTGCCTTAAGCTAAAGAAAAATCGCTAAAAAATCGCATTGAGCTAAAAATGTTATTGGTTTTGGGCCCCTATCGTACTTCTGTAGCTATTATTGTTCTGGCGTTGTTCTTAATAAATGGCGGACTATCAAAGTTTATTCAAGAATAAGAGTTAAAAGATGATAATAACGATTGGCGTATTAGTATGTTACTTCAGCGTGACATTAATGAAGCATACAACTATTAGAGTTGTATGGATAAACTTGTATTTAACAACAGAAGTGTGTTGTACTCTTACATTTACACGAAATAAAAAAACCTATAACTTGCCGTTACCAAATGAATATTATCGAAATAAATAGTTATGTCAAGGATTTAGGTATCACGATGACTCTAGATTATCTTACAATCTACATCTTGAAAGTCTAACATAGTGTCTGCTTACAGAACAGTAAGTTTTACTATGAAAAATATGAAAAATTTTCACGTAAATTTTCACGTGGTGTACTTATTACTTTATATAATACATTAGTCAGACCGTTGACTGTTGATACACTTGTTTGGTGGGGCGGTTGGGGTTTTTTGGTACTATTTCGTTGTGCTTGCCAATATTTTCTGCATACGCACTACTTAAACAGTCTAATATCGCTTCTAGTTACTAGAAGCGATATTAGTTATGTCCACTTAGCATCGCCACCTAACACTAAACAAACAAAACAAAAAATACGCATTTCTCTCTTCGCATCCGCACAACCATAACGTCTTTTCATAAATATTTCTGTCAAACTTTCGCGAAAACCTCGATTTTTATAACTGGGTTGCACTTGACTTGTGCTTGCCAATATTTTCTGCATACGCACTACTTAAACTAGAAGCGATATTAGTTATGTCCACTTAGCATCGCCACCTAACACTAAACAAACAAAATAAAAAATACGCATTTCTCTCTTCGCATCCGCACAACCATAACGTTTTTCATAAATATTTCCGTCAAACTTTCGCGAAAACCTCGATTTTTGTAACTGGGTTGCACTTGACTTAAAATCAATATGGGCACAGAGCGTCCGAGACACACCCTCATTTTTAATACTACAATATTACAAACCAAAGAACTGGAGCGTGTACATCAACCGTTTGAGTGGTAGAGTACGACTGTGGGCGAGGCCTCATGTCAAGCTAGCCCGCAATCCCGTTTAAAACGAGTGATAGAAGCGTGCCGTTTCCATGGCAACCAACTATTCGCTACGAGGAACAAGAAGCTTGGCCGGGCGGTCAGCGAGGGCACGCCAGCGCGACAGCCGTTCATTTCGTCTGCAATTCGTCTTGAAGCCGCCATTTTGAGTATCCAAATATTGATATAAAATTTGTAGTCCAGGACTCCAAAAATCCCCAGTTTATTTTGAATCACATAAGGCCTTTTTTCCTCCATATTGTGAACGCCATCTTGATTTTTTTTATTGTATAAAAGTGTTTGAAGTATATTACCTCGGAGACCATATATGTATACAATTTGGAATTCACTTTTTATTTAAATTAGCTTTACTTTTGACCCCCTTGATTTTACTCAAGAAGAAGTTTCACAACAATGTTAATTGTTGACATTCAAATCTAAAACTTGAATTGACATGAGCCAGATCAGCCTACTATGTCAAATAAATTCTAATACATTTTAACCTTCTTTTATTAACAATAAGAAAACAGATCCCTAATCGTACTATATTATTAATAAATTATTATAGATCTATATTATAATTCTATATTATATTAATTATATATCTGTTTATAAACGTACTGATACTTCAATATACTAAGATACAGCTTTTGTGTACCTACACTGTATTTAATATTAACACAAGTCATTAGGTTCAGCTATAAAACAGAAATTACACGGTATAAAAATCCATACATAGGAATTAGATTCGCGTATGGGATTAACCTTTTTTCTGAAGCGAGCGTTTTAATGGAATGTTGTAGAACAGTTTTACACCCATTAACCCATGTGGCATTTTCGTACTGCGCCTGACCAAAACAAGTCATCAGTACCGAAGCAATTAACTGCAACCCACACCGTCCCAGGGCAACGGCAATAAAAGAAAAATAATTAATAATGACAATGAAACTTTTTTCATGGTCTGAACTGTTCCATTAACTAAAAGGCGGACCATGACTAAGAGCGATTTCTTTGCTGGAGCTGAAATATTCAATACATCTGATTAGTTTAAAAGCACATGCACCAAATTCGTTCTTCGTATTTCTGACGCTGCTCCGCAACATCGATCATGCATAGAAATAGTGAAATAGCGAGGGTTCTTTATTTTATTAACCGCAAAATTGACTTATTCCAACCCCAGTAGCTTCTGTGTCATGCATCGGAACTGCAGAGTGTACAAAGGCTGCGTGAGTCCTCACACCCGCCTGTGTCGATTCCAATAAAACATTTAATGCTATTATTTCTTTCTGTTATGTTTGTCATCCTGATCAATTACCTATGGAGTATGGGGAAGTCCTCACTGAAATATTAATATTTATCCGAGCACCGCACCACTCAGCCGATATAAAGTATATACTAATTGTATATCCCAGACAAATAATTTGGCACATGTATATATGTATATATGTATATATGTGTATATATATATATATATATATATATATATATATATATATATATATATATATATATATATATATATATATATATATATATATATATATATATATATACTGAAAGCATAGTTTGGGACCCCTCAATTTTTTTGTATCAGAATGGGTTTACATCACACTCTGTTCATTGCTACAAAACGAATTTTCGGATATAAGGCAATATTTGTTGAATTATAACGTTATTGATATCCATCGCATTGGTATCCATAGCATGGCATGACAATGGCTAGGTCCCGAAAATATGCTATCCCTCCAATACAGAAAGAGGCCTGAATGTATACATCCTGGCGCTGGTTTCTTTGAGACACGTCCTCAAAGTATCAAAAAGTTCTCAATCTATACAATCCCTTGAAAAAGAGACATTAGATTTAAAGATCTTTGCTATTCATAACTTCTTTCACCTTCATTGAGGTTTTTCACTTCCTCTTTAAATGCTTCAGAATTCTATTGTATATTATATGTAATTCAATATTTTCTAGCATGTAGCTAGAAAATATTGTCTCTTCCCTATTGTATCATTCCCATGGGCGCCACTTCTATGAACACTTATTTGTAGTTGGAGAAGGTTCACTGATAAGCACGAGTCCTCTATGGCCAATAAGAGGGGGTTCAATTAGGTCTCTATTTATTTTATAATATTTTAACTTGAAATTTGAAATTATTTTAAAATGGTCAATGGATCTATGATACTTATTACTTTGTTTTGTCAAAGAGATTGATATTTAAGAATATTTATTAATTAGAGATTTTAAATAATGTGCTGAATATATATATATATATATATATATATATATATATATATATATATATATATATATATATATATATATATATATATATATATATATATATATATATATATATATATATATATATATATATATATATATATATATATATATATATATATATATATATATATATATATATATATATATATATATATATATATATATATATATATATATATATATATATATATATATATATATATATATATATATATATATATATATATATATATATATATATATATATATATATATATATATATATATATATATATATATATATATATTTAATTTAACTTCTTTGTTCAGAAGCTCTTAGCATAATTGTAATGTTTAATTGTACTGAAGTAGTACTTTTAATCCCGAAGGTAAAGTTTGGCCATAATTTACCCGAGGGACTAAAAGTACCTACTTCAGTCGCAAGTTATATACGATATTTTTCGTACTTCCGAAATTGAAGCGTATACATAATAAAAAAAGTACATAGAAACCTTTATAGAAACATAGAAAATTATTAAGCATAAAGCGAGGCGAATAATGGGAATCACTCATTGACAAGTTACCATAGTAACCATACCAAGTTACCATAGTAGTGCATTGTGACAAGATTAATTTAAAGACACTGTCATTTCTAGTGTCATGAGCTCGATTATGAGTGAGTAATGTGTATATGATATTGATAAAAGGGCAGCCAAAGTAGGTCAAGGATCTGCTGCATTCACCTAAGACTGGTCAATATGACGAACTGTAACAACATTAATTTAAGTATTAAATCAATAAAACACCTACCGTTTCTTATAAAATGAAAGATGTCAAGATGATAAGGTATTGTAAAATAATTGTCTTGGTACTCTTGACAGAATAAGACAAGCTGTTCGTGTTGCTAAAAATACTGTATTATTTTCATGGATGGCTCTTACTCATTTATACAGCGCATGATTATATAATTGCCTATTTTTATGTTTGTTGAAAATATTAAATTTTACAACATTTTAATGATAAATCTATATAAATCATCTTAATTCCGCAAACATTTCAATGAACATTTCAATTAATTTTAAAGCAACCATCAATACAACAAATATTTAAATGTTTGTTTTTAATTTTACATCAACAAACATTTTAATGTTTATTGAAAATTTAAAACAGTTGAACCCAACAGAAGAGAACACAATAGACGTATTTTCAATTTAATTGAAAAACAACATATTTTTTTGAATTTTAGCTCATTTCATATATTAACAAATAAACTCAAATAATGTAGGAAAAATTATAGGTTTCTGGTAATTTTGTATCAAACATTTTTTTGTATAAAAGTTTATTAAACCAAATCTCTATTTCAAATAATAATCAAATAATAATTTACCTCCAAATCTTTAGTTTATTATTTATTTAATTTATTATTTATATTTAGTTTATCATTTATATAAATGGTCAGTCAGATCTCTGACAGTGATGATATTTTACAATTGTCGATTGTACAAGGAGAAGAAATATCAGCACGCAAAAGAAAAGGAGATTCTCGCCTGTTGAAAACCTTTGATTCCCATTCAGACCTGGATGAACCTGTTCTATCCTCGTCAACAGTATCCTGCAATTCTAATGGCCAAATTAAACCATAACGAAGATGAAGATTGGATTAGCGTAAGTTCAACGTAAAGTTATATACCAATGTAAGAAAAAACTGGATCCCATTTTCCTCGTACCATATCATACAACCTGCCAAAATGACACCGTAGAAGAGGAAGAGGTTTACATATGTAACATCTATTTATCCCTAGAAAATTATAATGACTCGTAACTCATACAATAATACCTCATTAACGTCAATTTATACTTACCTAAATAAAAATAGTTTAAACAATCTATGAGGTCAAATATACTTCTTTTTTCTTATGTTGCCTAACTACTTCACAATCACTTCCTTGGCTCAAAAATAACTTTACTTCTTTACCTATATACTTAAATGAGTTACGACGAGTTAAATACTGAAAAGACATGATAATTTGCGAATTTTAAACTAAAAAATATTTAATTTTTATATGTTTTATTTCGAAAGATATGTGATCAAAACTCAAATTTCTAAAATCCTTTTGTATTCAGTTTTTTCGTATATCTATGGTCTCGACCAATGGAGTGTCGTCAAACTTGATTACCAATTAAAAAAAACATCTTTTAATAGGTGGTGAAAATCTCACTTGGTTAAATTTCAGTATTGGATAGGACAAAAAAGATAAGGCTTTTCGCGCTTTCTTCAATGGACTTGAGGGACACTTAAGAATCAGTGATGAAAAAAAATACTTATAATCCGGGATTAATAATTTAGGATGTGTGGGGGTGTTAGTTTATGAAACAAATCTGGGAATCTCGGAAGTATAATGCAGAGCAATAATTGAACTACCCTCATTTTTCAAATTATCGTATCTTGTTATGCCATTGTGGGTGAACATGAACATACTATGTAACATCCATCAGCAAAAAAGAGTTTGATGTGATTTAATAAACGCTTTCAGCTTGAATGATGTATTTTTTTATGCAATCAATGACTGGATTGTTGAACTTGTATTCGATTATATGATTATACATGGGTATGTCTCATTTAAATTCGCCAAACCCGAGGCAAAAATATGAATTTTTCAAATAAACATTTTGATAATAAAATCTCGCAATGCTATCACAAGAACTGTTGTTAACAATTATGTTAAATAAGCAAATAACAAGTTTTATTTTGATACATGATAATGCCCGGCTCATTTTACACGATTCGTTAATAAGTATTTAGCCGAGGTTGATATCCCAGTAATGAATTGGCCTCCTCGAAGCCCAGACCTAAACCCCATTAGACATGTTTGGGATGCTCTTGGGAGGAAAGCACAATCTCGTGTACCAGTTCCTGCAAATTTACAGCAGCTTAGTGAAGTTTCAATTGAAGGATGGCAGCAAATCGACCAGGGTTAGATTCAAAACCTAATTGAGGACATGCCAAGACGAATTGTAGTAGTTAATCGTGCACGTGGGGGAAACACTTCGTACTAAGTTGGTTAGGTTTTTCAGTTTATTTTCAGGTCGTTTTCGTTATGGTTAAATTTTTAAAATTCTTATAGAAATTAATTGAAAATGTAACGTGTTTCTAAAACCCTTGTATCTTTAACAAAAAAAAGTTATTGTAACAAATAAAAAAAGGAACTGTGAGGAATAGATGTAGCTTGATAATAAAATAAGAAATTATAAGGTGTAACAGGTTATCCACTCCATATATTGTTTTAAAGTTACAGTAAAAAGGCACTTTTTGTGTCACCCTGTATAATATGGACATTTGCCATTTTTTTAAATTTAAATCCTCTGTGAGATTCTTTATACCTTTATTTACTAGATGAAAAAAAAATAATCAAATGGGACTTAAATTAACAAAGTTATTGGTTAGCAAACTTCATCAATATTTTGAGTGGATTGATTATTTTGCCTGTGTCAGTCATCTTATATGAAATTGGCGCTCTACGTGGGAAAAATCATTAAATGTAACGGAAAATCAATCCCTTCTTCGATTCGACATCATCAGTCAACAAGAATAATAATAATATAATAAATAAAACGAGGAAATATAAAAAAGACGAGAGAGTTTATTGTATTAGAATATGAATTAAGATGTATTTAAAATACATCTATCAAAATATCAAAATAACTATAATAATAAATATAAAAATATCTATCAAAGTTTCAAAAAATATGTATCCTCATGTAAGAAGGAATAAAATGATAAAATTAAATTTAACAGCATAATATTTTCCTTAAATCTGTATCAGTTGTTTTATTGCATTATGTAGACTATATTAATGCAGTATCACGTATAAGGCAGCGGTAAGTAATTAGAATGAAAAACAATGTAATTGCAGATGAATGCTGTTAGCGCTCAAATTATTTCTGAAGTACAAAACAAAAGGTCTAAATCCCCAAATAAAAACCAGCACTTTTCTAAATCTTTAATTACTTAATTTATTTCTGATTAGTCGACTATAGAAACACCACCCTCATATCTTCTTCACACTTGCTGCCTACAACCCTCCTGCCTACGAATAAAAATCCATCAAATTTTTCCACCCACCTACGTTATTCCCGGCACTTTGTTTTCGGTTATTCATTGCATCCCCCTCATAATACTTATCAGTACGTCCCCCATTCTTATTGTCTTGCATGACATTTAAACAATGAGTCTTTCACGATGCTCCATTTTGGAAATTATCGATCAATTTGTTAGAGACGGTGTGACAAAAATAATAGGTTTGTCAATGCACCTCGGGCGACGGCGGCGGGCGAAACAAAGGGCCGGATTCGCACGATTGTCTCTTTGGCATGTTCGGGGAATATGTAGTAGAATTGAAAACGGAAGATACATTTAAATTAATGGTTTTAAGAGATTATAGGTGAATACCAATCAATTTAATTAAAACTAATATTATGTCTATATTTACACCACACAAGTCCACACCAATAGATCATTGTTTTATTATTATTTTATCGCCTTCTACCATAGAAACAAAATAAACATACTTATATATACAAATTGCCACCCGGAATTCAGGAAGTATTATAATATCCTGCAAAAATATTAGAAGATAGACGATTAGATAGTAAAAACAACATTTTTAGAAACAAACTTTTAATGAAAACCTCTAAAAAGAACAAAATAAACTTTAAATTAATTTAAACCCATAAATGTATTACGTTACACAATTCGCGGGTGCTTGGGTAAAAGGATATAGGAGGTCAATTTTTTGCGTCATAACTCGAATCATACAAATGTACAAAAAATTCAGTTACAAGATTTGACCCGAACCAACATATATATATAGATACATACATATATAGCAAGTTAAATAAAAGCTTGTAAAATGACGCCACTTACCTAACCATGCATTGTCATTAAAAAAATCAAAATGGCGGCACCAAAATGTCGGACTGTCCTATTTATGAACCGATTTACCTCAAACTTGAAACTTTGCGGTGTTTAACGTCACTCAATACAATTTTGCACTCATTTAATTAAAATGGCGGATCCAAAATGCCGGACTATCCTATTTATGACACAATTTGTCTCAAACTTGAAACTGCGGTGTTTAAGGTCATTCAATATAATTTTTGACTCAAACTTAAAAAATTAAAATGGCCGATACGAAATGGCGACTATCCTATTTATGAAACGATTTGTCTCAAACTTGGTACTTGGTATTGTTTAAGGTTGCTGGGCTCATTTAGTTGCTTATAACGAGTCCCATACATTATACTTGGTGACGAGGGTTTAATGATGGAGGCAGGAGGTAGACAGTGGAACTTAAAATAACAAAAATTAAAACTGCAAAATAAAAAGAGGTAGAAACTTTTAACTTAAACGGCCTAATTCTAACTGACCAATTATACTAAAAACTACAAAATTATTAGGATACAAACCTGGACCTTCCTCAGCTTCTGACGTTTAGTAAGAAATATCTAAATCTAAACGTCTAAAAATCCAAACGTTAATGCAAAATTTTAGCTAAATCGGTTGAGGATAACTACTTTAAAATTCAGTTGCAAGATTTAACCCCAACAAACATACATAGATACATACAGACATACATAGCAAGTTAAGAAAAAGCTTGTAAGATGACGCCACTTATCTAACCATGCATTATCATTCAAACTAAACGTGCATAAAAAATTTCAGCTCAATCGGTTAAGGATAACTACTCTAAAATTCAATTTCAAGATTTGACCCGATCCAGCATACATAGATATAGATACATACATACATAACAAGTAAAATAGAAGCTTATAAAATGGCGTCACTTATCTAACCATGCATTGTGATCCAAACTAAATGTGCATGCAAAATTTCAGCTCAATCGGTTGAGGATAACTGCTTTAAAATTCAGTTGCAACATTTGACCCGAACAAACATACATAGATAGATACATGCATAGCAAGTTAAACAAAAGCTTGTAAAATATACCTTGTCCCTCCATTAATTTGTTGTGTTTTTTATATATAAAAAAATATATTTCCCGAAGATTTAAATGGTCAAGCATGAATCATGAGTTTTTTTGCTGTCTGCAAAATTTTTAAAAACACGGCAAAACTCCGCAAAGTAAATAATTACCAAATAATATCATTTCATAGATTAATAGATTACAAACGTCTCTTGATCTTCTCTACGCAATCAATATGAATATTATGGAAATGATTCCAAGAATATGATCCATATTTCAGTCTAGATAGTAGTTGTAATAATAAGAATAGTGCAGAAATTTAAGTGTTTCAATGTTGTTCACAAATCATGGGAATCAGGCGTTACAAAAGAAGTCTCTGAAAATATTTTGAACGTGTACTGAAAATAATATTTTGTCGCCAAAAGTGACACCGGGGTCTCGACTGCGTCTAGATAGCAGTGAGTTGTCTAAAATATAACTAAATATTATAGAGGACTGTTTTAAGGAATGTCATTATAAAGCACTTATTAACGTTTAATTGCAGATTGTATACTTGAAGCTATCGTATACGCTGCTGTCGTTTATAAAGATACTAAAAAGTAATGGACTCAAGACGGAACGCTGTGGCACTCCCGATTTTGCTATAAACTGTCTAGACTTTAGGCCACACTATTCAACATAGGATGATCAATTTTTGAGGTATGTGCAAAAAAATATCAGTAGCCTATCAGAAAGCTCAAACAGAGCAGGTTTGTTTAAGAGCAGATTATGATGGAGTCTGTCGAATGCCTTGGTGAAATCCATAATATACCACAGCAACTTGTGAATTGTTATCAAAAGCATCAGTAACGTATTACGTAACGCAACACAGATTTGTCGAAGTTGACTGTCATGAAGCCATGATGATATTCAGTAATCCTATGTTTAATTAACATAAAGCGGTTCATTTAGCAAGAATTCAAAAGCATTTGAAAGTTATTAACAATAATAATGGGTCTGCAGATTAAAAATTTTTATTTACGGGTATAAATTTAGGTTGTTTTAAAATGTCGGATTTAAGTAAATATGGGTATAAGTTTATATTGTTTAATGTGAAGTGATTTGTTTTTAGCGATATGTTGAAGAGGAAAGTGTTTGCCTTATTTTCATAAATAACTAATCTTGCTGCTACTTGTCTGGTATCTTTTGCAAAGACAAATTATGAGTCTCATATGAGAGAACGAAATAAAAAAAATCTAATTAGAAATATTTGCATTTAAGACAAATGACAAATGCATTTTTTTAAAGGCATATCGTTGATTTCCTACATCAAGCTAACATCTTGGATGAGAAATATTAAGTATAGTTGGCCGCGTTCCAAAAGTATATAATAAAATTATACTTGATGGGTCTCAGAGACCGAGTTTTAAGGAGAAAAAGTTGATAGCATACATTTTTGTAGGTACCTACATGTCTATATTCATTATTAGCAACATAATTAATTGTTGCTCAAAGCAAAAATAAAACTGAGAGTTTTTGTTCAGGTCTTCCTAGTTTTTATAAATATAATTCCACCATGTAAGTTTCTTATTAACTCTAACTCATTTACAACATACAACAAAATCCTCGAAAAAATGTGAAAGTATTATGTACACCATAAATAATAAATGTAAATGCCTTAGAAGTCATTAAATAACCATTCTCACAGTAAGACTTTAAAATAATAAATAAGTATATAAATTCTACTTATATGCATAGAACCACACGTATAATGAATATCTGGAAAAGTAATTAGACATCTGTAGAGGTCGTTGTATAGTCGAATGGAGTGAAAACCACCCCACGGTGAGAGATGCAAACACACAAGCTATGTCGGCAGTCATCATGTCATCCGCAGTAAATAAAAATACTTCGTATGTCTCTCATCTCGTTTAAAGATACTTTGTTTACTAACCAAACATTACCATGACGACAGGTGCTTTGAGAAAGCCACTGTCGGCATACCCCAGGAAAATGACAAATATGAACAACTACTATCAAGAAAAACAATAAGTGAAATCAGGGTTTAGGCTGTTCTTTCAATTCTTGTACTATTTTAATGTCTGAGTGCTGTGGCAATTCTCTCTTAAGTAAATTAATTTTATATAAGTGATGAACGTGATTTATATTTTCAGTAGTAGAAATATGCTGTTATATATCACATTGACATGCTGTTACATCACAATATCCATGGATAGAAAACAGATAATGACGTAATAGTATGGCGAAGAAATATCTGATTAGATAACAGGATACTTACACTATTTCATCCCTATTGAATCCTTCTTGTTTATGGGCGCCAGTTCTATGAACAGTAGTTTGTAATATATATATATATATATATATATATATATATATATATATATATATATATATATATATATATATATATATATATATATATATATATATATATATATATATATATATATATATATATATATATATATATATATATATATATATATATATATATATATATATATATATATATATATATATATATATATATATATATATATATATATATATATATATATATATATATATATATATATATATATATATATATATATATATATATATATATATATATATATATATATATATATATATATATATATATATATATATATATATATATATATATATATATATATATATATATATATATATATATATATATATATATATATATATATATATATATATATATATATATATATATATATATATATATATATATATATATATATATATATATATATATATATATATATATATATATATATATATATATATATATATATATATATATATATAGGTACATATATGTTTTAAGAGATCCTTCCAGTAAATTACAAACTACTTCTTGTTTATGGGCGCCAGTTCTATGAACAGTAGTTTGTAATTTACTGGAAGGATCTCTTAAAACATATATGGACCTATATATATATATATATATATATATATATATATATATATATATATATATATATATATAGGTACATATATGTTTTAAGAGATCCTTCCAGTAAATTACAAACTACTGTTCATAGAACTGGCGCCCATAAACAAGAATATATATATATATATATATATATATATATATATATATATATATATATATATATATATATATATATATATATATATATAGGTACATATATGTTTTAAGAGATCCTTCCAGTAAATTACAAACTACTGTTCATAGAACTGGCGCCCATAAACAAGAAGGATTCAATAGGGATGAAATAGTGTAAGTATCCTGTTATCTAATCAGATATTTCTTTCTCTTAAAACATATATGTACCTATATATATATATATATATATATATATATATATATATATATATATATATATATATATATATATATATATATATGTATATATATATGTATATATATATATATATATCTATTATGTATAGATATATATATATATATATATATATATATATATATATATATATATATATATATATATATATATATATATATATATATATATATATATATATATATATATATATATATATATATATATATATATATATATATATATTAAATAGAATATTAATTATGTCTTCTTCAGTTTTCTTACGCATAAATCTATCTGAAACATATGCGACCAAAATGAGGGTTCATTATCCCCATTTGATACCCTTAAGCTGTAAAAGACATGTGGGACCTATAATGTTCAATTCTCATCTTTATAATTATTGCTACCGAATACTAATAAAGCAAACCGAAGATATCCACCTTAAAAATTTCTTATTTATGAAATACCGACTCGTCTACGGAATAATAAAGACAAATAAAAAGTAGAGGTACGTAGATTAAATGCTAATTTAATATATGGAACGAATTAGAGGACCAATTTAAACAATAATAAAAGACGAATAGTGATAGCTCCGTTTCTAAAGTTGCAGTCGGGGAGAATTAAAAATTCTATGTGGAAACTAAATAATTTAAAAACTATTTCACTGCTCATTAAGAAAGTTTAGGTGATTCTCGTTTCATCCTACTCATTCAAAGACTCAAGGTAGTAGGAAACACGAGGGGGTATTCTTTACTTTTAACATATATTATAATCCATAGGCAACTTAGGGAACATTGGCATCATTAAGGCAGACATTACTGGAATGGATTGGTTACGCGAATTAGAAGACTATTTCACAGTTCGCTTTTTTTGGAGATATTTCAATGCATAAATTGAGATAAATGAAAATATAGCACTCATATAACCAGTAAATATATAGAATAACAAGGTAAAAAGTAAATAAACTAGACAGCATGCACGCAGTAGCGAAGCTGAAGCAAACTGCGGGCTTAGCATGACAAAGACAGAGCATATCAACCCGTGCAACAACGCTCTCATTGGTGAAGGATATTCATTATAATTCATTTAAAATTGTATGTAAAAATGTACTACAAAGTTCGACATACCATATTACAATTTATTCAATATCAAAATCTATTAAACTATACATATTTCAAAACATATGTATTAAAGCATGTGCTTAAAGAGGGAGCCGAGAATCATAATCTGGTAGAAATGGTACGCTGACCACTACAAAATAGTATTACATGTCAATAGTGAGAATTAAATGTAAATAACAGCTCTGATATTATATTATAATAATATACTTAATATATGATGTGTTTAAAATAATAATCTGTAGTGAAATTATAAAAAAGTGTGCATTATAAAAGAATCTTATTAGTTGACATATAACTACAATGTGTAGGAAACACTGGTATCTAAGGAAATACCTTTATTTCTTAAGCAACTATTTCGTTAGTGACAGATAATAATGCACAAAGAGTTGATGCAATGCACTCAAAGCGGTCGCCACTTTATTACATCTCTGTAACGAAATTTCAGTTGTTTCATGATTATATTTATTTCACATTAACAAAGTTAATTGGTATAAATTGTGCACGATAGTACTACATATGTTTCCATATTGTTTTGTAAACATAATAAACCAAACGTAGTAGAAATTCTAGGCAGTATCTTAGATATTTCTACCTATGTTTCGTCATCTTGTCGAGAAGTATTGTGACAAACAAATAGTCATCAAGCGAGTACATTCAAAGTTCCGGTATTGCTACGAGGTTTAGTTCCCAGATTTTGTAGAAAGATAATAATTTGTAATATGTGAATTTACGTAAATCTTTTACTCTACTTGTGATGATAATTTATTATATGTGATTTATGAAAATACTACATACCATGTTTTTTTAGATTTCTATTAAATAAGATGTTGTAAAAGCAATAGTATGCAGGGCCATATGCTAGGTCGCTACTGCTATCAGGACCTTGCTTTTTATTGCCAGGGCATGTTTTTTTATATATACAGGGTGGTCCAGTTTATAATACATTAATTTTAGGAGGTGATAGACAATCGAAAATGAAGGGGACTTTCCCCAGAAAATTTATTTTCAATGGGACTAATAACGGAGATACAGCCCTTCAAAGTTGGGAAAAAATAATCGTTTTATTCGCATAACTTTTGAACCGTTCAACCGATTTTATTCAAATGTTAAGCAAAGATTATTAAAATAAGTCTCCGTCGAATGGTTATAACGTGTTCCGTCAAAATTTTTCAGGAGCGTAGATAATGGGAGGTGCCACCTTTTCTCCCCACCTATTTTTTACACCACTGGTTATTTTATTAAATTGCTCACATTTTTGGATTCCAGATTTAATTTAGGAAAAAACGTTATACCTGCAAATTTTCGATTAGAGGCTTCGTTTTCGAGATATTTGTGAAAATTTGAAAACATGTACGAAAACGCCGATTTAAAATGAAGCAACACATTTTTAGAGTGCAATCCTTCGGGCTACACATAATCAAGTAATCAAGTAGCCTTGCGTCACGCCTCGAAATGTTGACATTTCGGCATCTTTTGCACTTGTATTGTATCTTGTGTCCCATTGTTTGTGTAATATCTCCACGAAAACATGCCAAACTTATTCAATAATGCCGAGTCTGCAGACATACACTTTGTTTACAAATTCTGCGATGGAAATGCCGCAGCTGCTGTCAGGGAATATCGCAGAAGATATCCAGATCGGAGGCAACCAAATGCGCGTGTTTTGTGACCATGCATCAACGTTTTCGTGACTTTGGCTTGAAAATCGTCATGAACCGGCAGCATAGGGGACAAATTAATGAAGAAAATGCCATAATCAGAGCTTTTAATAACAATCCTCGGCTAAGTTCACGCCTTGCAGTTGAGAAAATCTAAATCTAAAATATTGCGTGTTCTTCATAAGGAT
>CAXKVY010002525.1:0-47500 GCA_964058915.1 Tetropium fuscum
ATATATATATATATATATATATATATATATATATATATATATATAGTATACATATATATATATATATATATATATATATATATATATATATATATATATATATATATATATATATATATATATATATATATATATATATATGTATATATATATATATATATATATATATATATATATATATAGTATATATATATATATATATATATATATATATATATATATATATATATATATATATATATATATATATATATATATATATATATATATATATATATATATATATATATATATATATATATATATATATATATATATATATATATATATATATATATATATATATATATATATATATATATATATATATATATATATATATTATATATATATATATATATATATATATATATATATATATATATATATATATATATATATATATATATATATATATATATATATATATATATATATATATATATATTATATATATATATATATATATATATATATATATATATATATATATATATATATATATATATATATATATATATATATATATATATATATATATATATATATATATATATATATATATATATATATATATATATATATATATTATATATATATATATATATATATATATATATATATATATATATATATATATATATATATAATATATATATATATATATATATATAATATATATATATATATATATATATATATATATATATATATATATATATATATATATAATATATATATATATATATATATATATATATATATATATATATATATATATATATATATATATATATATATATATATATATATATATATATATATATATATATATATATATATATATATATATATATATATATATATATATATATATATAATATATATATATATATATATATATATATATATATATATATATATATATATATATATATATATATATATATATATATATATATATATATATATATATATATATATATATATATATATATTATATATATATAATATATATATATATATATATATATATATATATATATATATATATATATATATATATATATATATATATATATATATATATATATATATATATATATATATATATATATATATATATATATATATATATATATATAGTATATATATATATATATATATATATATATATATATATATATATATATATATATATATATATATATATATATATATATATATATATATATATATATATATATATATATATATATATATATATATATATATATATATATATATATATATATATATATATATATATATAGTATATATATATATATATATAGTATATATATATATATATATATATATATATATATATATATATATATATATATATATATATATATAGTATATATATATATATATATATATATATATATATATATATATATATATATATATATATATATATATATATATATATATATATATATATATATATATATATATATATTTATTTATCTAGGATTATTTCAAATTATTCCATTTCTTATAAATTATTATGTGGTTACCGATTTTGGTACATAGTTTGATACAATTCCTGTTTTAATTTTTTATAATATTATTGATTGACTTTGTTGTTTTCCGAAAATTAGTAAGTCTTATTTTTCAGGTCCATAATGAAGTTACCAATGGTTACCGAAAATTGGCTATATATTTACACCAAAAATTTGGATGGAATATTAGGAGAGAGACAGTATATCGGAGAAGAACGACAACAGCTACCTATGTTCAATCAGCATCAGAATAATTTGGATTTGTCCGACTATATTTAATTTATTGAAATATATATTTCACATTTATTTTTATTTTCAATTAGAGATAGGCAGCAGCTCATGCTAATAAACAATTATTATATTACATGACTGCTACTGCTGTGAATTAGAAATTAATCCAGTCAAAATAAACAAAAAAATATTATTTTTATAACAGATGGGCACTTTTGATTTGTAATAGTGAATTTAAGAGCTGTAACAATTTTCAGGTCTGTGCGAGTTTTTAGAAACCTGGTCTATTTGACTAAGCGATCTGCCTATTTTGACTGGAAGAAAATATAATGATAACGCCATTAGTCATATGTGGGAATTTCGAGGTATTAGTTTTAAGATTTTATACAATATGCATTTCAATAAATTTTGAAAAGAGTAGTCCATTCCATTAATTCACAAGAAATACTGCAACTCTACTATAATTTTGATATTTTGTATAAACCGTACTTATAATAAATTATTTATTATTTATTTCGTTGTGATTGCTATTTTTAGTTCTACCGTTGATTGAAGGATTCAACGGTTCTACGTAAGGTAATATTATGTGAACATTATCTGACGCTATCTATCGATGCGGTGTTTGTACATGCCGTACCCCCTTACAATTTATAGAATGTAAGGATGTGTCTCTCGGATCTCTTCATCTTGCTCTTCTTAGTGATTAATAGTGTTATTCGCCTTGACAGATAAACAATATTTAAACAACAATATTTAGTTGTTTACTTGGACACCGAAGAGAGTTAAAATATTTATTTCAAGCACCAATTACCTAGGTTATTCCGAGTTGGTAATTTTTCCTACATTATATGTAGGTTGAGGGTAGTTGAAGGTAGGACATAAGTAAATATAGGTAAAAACACCAATGTTCGGTTTTACAATGAAAGAGATTGAACTCGTAAATTAATTACTAAGTCTAAGTTGGCTCGGACAGTCAGAATACTATATCAGGACGTCAAATGTCTACTGTTTTGTTTAGAGTGTACTAAAAGTCACTATTATTTTTAAACGCAACTACGTGGCTTTTTCGAGATCATTAGTAGTTTACTCACCTGTTTCTAATTTTATTTCTCTATTTGTTATTCTTTAGCATTCTTTAGTTTAGTTTATTGGTATTGTCTTCCCTTTTACTGTCAATTTCCTTTACCAAGTTCCATATATTTTTGGGATTTTTATTATTGTATATTTTCTCTTCAACAATAATTACATTTAGTAATTTTTACCAGCTCATTTAGTTAATTCCTATATATATATATATATATATATATATATATATATATATATATATATATATATATATATATATATATATATATATATATATACATACATATATATATATATATATATATATATATATATATATATATATATATATATATATATATATATATATATATATATATATATATATATATATATAATAAGCTCAGTTTTTAAATGTATATTGTTTGGGTTTCTTTTGTATTTTATAATCCAAGTGCATATAAAGCACTTGATATCCAACATGTACGCTTCTTCTTATTTTAGAGAGTAGTGGTTGATTGTTTAGTATTTGTCGAGATTGTCGTGTATTTACCGTTTGTAATGTTTTTATTAGCCAATTGATTTTAAAATCAATATATTCTGTCCATTTTATTTTTTTAGCGTACATTTTTGATTTATTGTTATCTATTTTTTTTAAATTTTATTGCCTATTTCTAATGTACAACGTGTTTCTTCAGTTGGTAGGTTTAGAATAATTGGATAGTGGTCCGTGATGTTAGTAGTTAAAATAATTGTTGTTATATAAAAAACACTGTGTATAGTTTTTAGAAAAATATGGTCAATGCATGCAGTACAGTGCAGTGACTCGTTCCATGTGCCCTAGTAAATGTATTTATTGTCGACTGAAAACCCTATTCCCCAATTAAATTTTCATTATCATTTGTCTTGTCATTGTCTGACTTAATGTTACTACTTTACCTGAGATAATATATTGTAATATTAATAAGATAATCTACCATGTCGTTAGCAAGGGCTCTTAATCTTTTAAATCGGTCAAAAAGTTACACATATAGAAAGAACAAAACTCCAACAAAATTTTCTTGATATCATCTATTTACCGGTCAATAGATGATATCCAGAAAATTTTGTTGGAGTTTTGTTTTTATAAATATACGTTCCCTAATAGCAACTAGTTTAGAATCACAGTTAATTGTATTTTTCACAAAAATCACTACCCCGTCAATTTGATTTAATTTCCCCTTGTTGTATCATACCTACCCATCCATATGAAACAAATCTTTATAATTGATTTTCATAGTTTCAGTAGGCATTATTATGTCAAACTCCGTGTTTATAATAGAACACACACAGCTGATCAAAATGTTGATTAAAATAAATTAAAGCTGCGGTCAATTTTATTTCTTAGTGATAAGAATCAAGTAGATGATTATAATATGATAATATAGACACTAGGATTATAATAAGATAAGAATTCGATAGATAGAGATAAGGGACAAATATATTAATATATAATGAGTTAAATTTCAGACAAAATCTATTCATTTATAGTATATTGAGTAAATTTAATAATTATTATAATATAATTAATTGTAATGATAATTATTATACTATATTATGACAATTATTATACCTGATAATTTTTATTGGCCTCTCGTCTAGGAATCACTTACTCATGGTTCTTTAATTATGCCCATTGGCTGCTCAGATTTATCACAGGGGTTGTGGCTAAGGATTATTTCGTCGTCTTGTAAGTATTTGTAAGAAATATTTATCAGTATCAGATTTATCTTTACAAAGTTGTAATTTGGAAGTAGAAAAATATGTATAAATTTCCACACTTGAGCGAGAAATCAAGAATTAACAATTTGTATAGCCAAAGGTTAATAGGCAATTAAATTAATATACTATAATTAACTTAATTAAATGATATTAGTTTAATTAGGTATTAAAACCCCAAAAAAATATTCAAACAGTTGAATAGATAAGTAATTATTTAAAAAAATGTAGTTAAATATTTAAGATATTGAATCAATGAAGTATATCAAATTGATATTAAGAATAAAATAAATATATGCACTTATATATGAAAGTGAAATTATGTTAAATAAGAAAACTACGTGAATTTGATTAAATTTCTCAGAAATTATAGATTAAAAAATCTGTCAAATTGGCAGTATAAATACATTAAGTGATTTGCAAATTAAGCTATACTCCAACACGTATAGAAAGAAGGTAAGTAATTTATTTAATGCTCTTTAATGAAATTCATCAGAAATGAAAGAAAAGTTAGAGCCTAAGCCTGTGGCTATTTCCACTTGGAAAGACAGCATTATTTTTTATTTTTTTCTTTAGGTCTAAAGCAAGCTGTAAAAAAATAAATAAAATCATGTGACGTCACTAGGCGCAAATTCAAATAGTGCGGCAAATGTAGTGATTTCTAGGAGTCTGTAAGTTACTGCTTCCTGTCGGGCATTGCTGTTGATATTGCTGTGACTACCACGGGCTGTGATTAATGTGGGTATTTGGGGTTTTGCTTTAGTGAATAGCCTGGTGACAAAATAAGGATCTTCGCGGTGGGATTCTATGGTTTCTCTAATTTTATCATCTCTGAATATATATATATATATATTTATTGTCAAATTAAATTGATTAATTTATTAATGTGGGGCTTGTAACATGGGTTTTATAATACAGTTGATTTTACTTTTTATAATATATAATCTATTAGGGCCGTTTATAGGCCGGGTTTATAATATTCTGCGTGCTGTGGCACGGTCAGCAGAAGGTTGTTTTCTGGCATCTTTGCTAATAATATCTTGCGTGATGTTCAATACTGGTGCGTCTTTGAGCAAAAGGTCTTCTTCTATTTCTACATTATTTATATCTAGGGGTACGTATTTCATTACTAGTTTTATTGGCTTTACTTTTTGAATGTTGTGGGTGAAAAATTCAATTTGGTTTTCCTGTAGTTTCATTGATATTTCTTTAAGTTCATTAAGAGTATTGAGAAAATATATTAGAGACGAGTTGTAGAATTTAAATTTAGGGTTTGGGGTGTATTTACTGTTTATATATATATATATATATATATATATATATATATATATATATATATATATATATATATATATATATATATATATATATATATATATATATATTTATATATATATATATATATATATATATATATATATATATATATATATATATATATATATATATATTTATATATATATATATATATTTTCAAACAAATAAGTAATAATGACATTACTGACTTTTTAAAATTTTGGACACATTACTGTCTTCTACTTTCTGTCTCGCCTTCCCTGCTCGATTTCCCGTCCTGACTTCCCGATTTCTGTGCCGCATACAAGGATTAATCGGTGAATTTAATTTATGTAACGTAAAACTAATTGATATTATTATAAAAGTGAAACAAAATCTAGGTAGGTATGTATTTATTGAAAACTCCTATTTATTTAAAGAACAAAATCAAACCATTTCGATTTGTAATAATATTTAATACTGATAATTATTTGTTAAAATTAATAACGAAATTAGTATTATTATAAGCATTGATCGAAATTTTAAGCCCTTCTTGATGCTGCTGGGAAATTTTTATATTCTGCGAAGGTACTTCATTGTATGTGACATTAATAGTAATAGGTATATTAGCAGATTTAGACAACGATAACAAATTGGCTGTCTTGATTTGACTGACTAGTAATGACTCGACATACCCCTCTACTACTTTCCATACGCCTAACTGCCTCAGTTGTAAAACATTATCAGCCAGTGATGTAGCTACAGTACGTCTAAAGGCATGCCCAGTAAAGGTCTCTATTTCCGGGAGCTTCAAAACGGAAGCAACTGTTTTCGGAAAAGCTGCTATTAAATGTTACCCTAAAACTTGATAGCATAGCTTGACATGTCTCCACTGCGCAAAAAATCTTTAGTTTTGAATATATATACGCAATTCAATATATTTTTTAACCATCTTGACCCAATGCGGCTCTGTAATCATAAAAGATCTACTTCTATGTTTTCGTATCCGGAATTTGTATTATCATTTGTTCCTCCAGAATGTTAATGTCAGTGACCTTCATTTTCAGTTCATCACAGAGCAATCTAAAAAAAAATCATTAACCTCTGATATTTTTGGCGATCAAAAACATGTTTTATATTATATTGCACGTAAAAAGTAAAACAAAATTCTGTTTACTTTGATAGGGAAAAATTCCTCAGGTGCTTTAACCAAAAAATCTTCGATATTTTGCCTTGAAAATACACTCGATTTCTTCGATTTAAAGCCTAGATTTTGTCGCTTCAAAAACATCGTCAGCTTTGCATATTTAGAAATGTCCTTTTTGTCCTTTTTCCTTTTTTGGTGGCATTGTAAGTTTAGGATGATTGTCCTGTAGGTAGTAGAGAGATTAACGACTTCCAGACAAAAGGAAGCCGATTACCGTCATCCCCTTGATATCATCATAACGTGACTGAAAATGTCAATTATATTAAACTTATATAAGTAATTAAACACATAAACTAAAAGCGTTCAACAATGCAAAATTTAATTTATGGCTGATTTTCTAATGTCTTATATACAGGGTGTTTCTAAATTGATACGAAGGATTTACATATAATTAATTTCCAAAACCCATTCCCCTCCAAGTTACAATCCTTAAAGTTGCGGTAAAAAAATTGTTTTATATATTTTCTCCACAATGAAAGAATTTAGAAGAAAGAAATTTGGTGGGAAAACTTATAATAATAAAATTTGTGACATTTCATGTAACTCTGAGATTTTGTTACAAGTGGGTCAAAAACCAACCCTTTTCTTAGAAACTTTTTTTTTACTTTTATGTACAAAAACAGCTTCAGTCTGCAACTTTAATGTCTTTTAAGTTTTACTCGTGATATTTGTACGCTCATATAAAAATTAAATTAAACATATTCCCCTTTCAAATAAAATAAGTTAAGTGAGAGCTTATTATCGGGGAAACAGTCAAGTAGGCTGTATTTTCATTGTTCTTGTTTTGTCTAGAGAGTCTTATAAGAATTTAAAACATTTAAGTATATTTTTTTTAATGTATGGTTTTTTTAATATATCGTACCATTAAAATAAATACAGATTATATTGTGTTGTAACACTCTAGAGAGTACAAACAAGAACAGTGGCAATACTTGTCATAATAACTTTATTTGACAACAGCCTTCTTGAGTGTTTTACCGAACAGTATCGGTAGCAGAGAGAAAATAAAATGAGGAAGAAAAACAGGAATAACAATATTCGACTTTAGATAATAAAATATTAAGGCTACACCTTAATACTCGTATATCCATATGAGAACCAGATGCATTGCAGTTTTTTACAGATTTTATAGAGCGGTGAATTTACAAAGGGGGTATGTTTGGGGTGTAGGAAGATTACTAAAGAGTGTTTTACTGACCTTTCGGCAAAAATGAAATTTCATTTGATATTTCATTTGATATTTGCATTTTTTTGGTTATTCTCATTAAAATTCCAAAGGGAATGCCGGAAATTACAGATCGTTTTAGTGCGTTTCATTTATAACCATTACCTACTTCATATTCCTTAAAAGAATGCCTTTTTCCAAAACTATTATCCAACACTCTATACTAAAAAATATTGGCAGGTATATTTTAAATGGTATAAAAATACGGATTGTCCATAATAATAATTTATACCGCCAATATCATGCAAATACAAATACCTCATCATAGGCTCAACTTCTGTAAAATGTACTTAGTTTTAAGTTAACTCAGGTAACATATTTCCTGGTAAATAAATATATTTATGGGAATAAGCAGAGACGGCTGACGCGCTATGGCGGCATGCTTGTACTTGTTAATTTAAGTTGAAGTAGCAAAATCAATTTTATTCCGCATGCATGGAAATCGACCTCCAAAAATTTACCATAGTGAGGTAGTTACCTACCTTTGCTAAACAAGTACTTCAAATCTAGTTATAGTGCCAGCTCGTAAGCATCCACCTGGAGGGGCACGTATAGCAGGTAAGGTAAATAGTATTAATATAACATAAAATATGCATTAGTCTGCAACTCTGTTTTAATCGCTACTGCATTTTTAGTTTATAGTTATATAAATGTATATATACATGTTTTATATATATATATATATATATATATATATATATATATATATATATATATATATATATATATATATATATATTTATATATTTATATATATATATATATATATATATATATATATATATATATATATATATATATATATATATATATATATATATATTTATATTAAAAATCTACCCTATTTATACTATTTGTGGTAAAATCATTAGTCACGCTTCAATGATTAGTTGCTGAGCAACGCGTAAAGCGGGCTATACGGTATAGGTCCCTTGTCGCTATTCACACTACTTGCATCCAATTGTCTATTATTGGTCACATTTCTAACTAATCTTAAATTACTAATATCTATTCTATGATTGTTGTCAAAAGCATGTTGTGCAACACTAGACTTAGCTGTTCTTCCATATTTTAGATGAGCCATATGTTCTTTAAATCTGGTGTTAATTGATCGTCTCGTTTGTCCAACATATTTTCCATCACAATAATTACAACTAATTTCGTAAATCCCAGACCTTTCATTTGGAACAATTTTATCCTTTGGATTGTCTAAAAGTTGTTGTAATTTATTACTTGATGAATGCATCGCTGTTATACCCACGTTTTTGAAAACCTTACTCAAACCACGAGTAAACCGGGGTTCGTAAGGGATGTATATATGTATTTTGGTGTCTCTATATCCTTTTGAAAGGTCGTAGAATTACGAAGTATCCTGAAATGTACGCTTCCTAATTAGTTTTTCAACTATATCTCTAGGATAACCATTACTCACAGCTATATCTTTAATTAATACTTTTTCTTTTTCAAACCTCTCATTACTGAGAGGGATACTTAATAAACGATGGACAAGAAAATTAAAACTTGCCATTTTATGTTGATAGCAGTGATGAGAGTCTGACTGATAGCAGAAGTGAAACGACTATTTAATTTGGAAATGAAGTTTTCTACATCCGCAATCTTAGTGTCAAACACGGCAAAAATGTCATCCACATACCTTAGCCAAATCCTAGGAAAATACTCGAATTATTGTTTTGCTTCAGTTTCAAATCGACTCATGAAGACATCAGCAATGAAAGGCGATAAACAGTTACCAATTGCGGTTCCTTCATGTTGTTCATAGAACTTGTCATTGAAACGGAAGGAATTTTGTTTCATACAAAGTTTTGTAAGGTTTATATATTCTTCTATTAATTCTTTTCTATAGTTGTTTAATTCGAGTAAATCCTCAAGATAGTCCAAGGTCTGTGGAATTGGTACACTCGGAAATAATGAACAAACATCAAAGGAAATCAAAATTTCACCCTCTTACAATTGAATATTCTTGACCTTATCAATGAAATCATTCGAATTTTTAACTGAAAAACTAGGCTGTGCAATGGGCAAACTTTCAAATTCCTTAGTCAACCATTTTGATAAGTGGTAAGTCGGAGATCCAATAGACGATACTATTGGACGCACCGACTTCCCTGGCTTATGAATTTTTGGTAGACAATACAATCTAGGTACAGTAGGATTAGATACACGTAACCTATTCTTAAAAGGTGGAGTAATAAGGTTGTTACATGATTTGAGGACATTTTTTATTTCACTGGTCATTCTTGGTAAAGGGTTTCTAGTAAGTTCTTTATAAGGACCATTACTAATTAGGTTGTTTACCCGTTCATAATAGTCCTCTTTATCTAAAATAACAACCTTATTACCTTTATCTGCTTTTAAATAAAAACAATCTTTCTCGCGCAATCTTTTGATAATCTTTCTAGGATTCTTTGAGCATGACTTTCTATTGTCTACGTTATTCATTATATTTTTAGAAATTTGGTTCCTGCAAGCCACTCTGACGAGACCCTTGGATGAATCAGGCAGATATTGAATTGAACTTTCAATCCCTGCCACGACATCATCCAAAATCTCATCAGAAGGGGCTACAGCAAATTTTAAACCCTTGTTTAGAAGGTCAAGTTCATCTTTATCAAAAGAGTGTGACGAGTGATTTTCCACAATGTTAATGACCTTCCGAGGATCATTTTTTGGTACATTAGTAGTCAATTTTTTAAATTTTTTATTTTGTGAAGACATTTTTTTGACAAATTTCGCGTTTATTGATAAAAACATGTTCCTCTGAAATTCGCACCATTGTGCATATTCTAAATTATTTAACTTAAAAGTAAGCTTCTTGTAAAGATCATATGCTTGTATTTCAAGCATACTCCGTTTACTGTACATATAATTGATTTCTAAATCCAGCCATTTTTGTTTTGCAAATAAAGCGACCTTATTTGATATATTTGAACAATTTGGAATTTTAACTTGAATGAAACTCGGAAATACAGAATGACGTTTACAGGATTTTAGAAACCAAATATCAGAACCTATTAACCTAATTTTAGTACTGTGCTTACGATAGAGATTCAGTTCCGTTGACCGTGAAGTCATCTTACTACTGGATAGGGCTGGAACCTTTGATGTAACTATAACACTCGGAGTAGTTTTGTGCACAGCCTAGTTTTTCAGTTAAAAATTCGAATGATTTCATTGATCAGGTCAAGAATATTCAATTGCAAGAGGGTGAAATTTTGATTTCCTTTGATGTTTGTTCATTATTTCCGATTGTACCAATTCCGCAGACCTTGGACTATCTTGAGGATTTACTCGAATTAAACAACTATAGAAAAGAATTAATAGAAGAATATATAAACCTTACAAAACTTTGTATGAAACAAAATTGCTTCCGTTTCAATGATAAGTTCTATGAACAACATGAAGGAACCGCAATGGGTAACTGTTTTTCGCCTTTCATTTCTGATGTCTTCATGAGTCGATTTGAAACTGAAGCAAAAGAAGAATTCGAGTATTTTCCTAGGATTTGGCTAAGGTATGTGGATGACATTTTTGCCGTGTTTGACACTAAGATTGCGGATGTAGAAAACTTCATTTCCAAATTAAATAGTCGTTTCACTTCTGTAAAGTTTACATATGAACTAGGAAATAATGGCAAACTTCCATTTTTAGATGTATTAGTAATTAAAAATAGTGACAATAGGTTAGAATTTGATATATATAGAAAAGATACCAGTACGATCAGATATATCCCTAATGACTCTCATCACTGCTATCAACATAAAATGGCAAGGTTTAATTTTCTTGTCCATCGTTTACTAAGTTTCCCTCTAAGTAATGAGAGGTTTGAAAAAGAAAAAGTATTAATTAAAGATATAGCTGTGAGTAATTGTTATCCTAGAGATATAGTTGAAAAACTAATTAGGAAGCGTACATTTAAGGACACACTTCGTAATTCTACGACCTTTCAAAAGGATATAGAGACTCCAAAATATATATCCATCCCTTACGAACCCCGGTTTACTCGTGGTTTGAGTAAGGTTTTCAAAAACGTGGGTATAACAGCGATGCATTCATCAAGTAATAAATTACAACAACTTTTAGACAATCCAAACGATAAAATTGTTCCAAATGAAAGGTCTGGGATTTACGAAATTAGTTGTAATGATTGTGATCGAAAATATGTTGGACAAACGAGACGATCAATTAACACCAGATTTAAAGAACATATGGCTCATCTAAAATATGGAAGAACAGATAAGTCAAGTGTTGCACAACATGCTTTTGACAACAATCATAGAATAGATTTTAGTAATTTAAGATTAGCTAGATATATATATATATATATATATATATATATATATATATATATATATATATATATATATATATATATATATATATATATATATATATATATATATATAATATTTTCTATATATATATATATATATATATATATATATATATATATATATATATATATATATATATATATATATATATATATATATATATATATATATTCCGGGTGCCTACGATATTACTAGCCAGCCTATTACTTCCTTGTAAAACAAGATATCGAATTCAAATTTTAGGAAATTGTATGGTTGACTACGGTGCACAGAGTGATTGCTTCAATATCTGATTTTAATTTCCGGTTTAACCGGAAACAGTATAAACGTTGTTATTTTTAATGGAATACCCAGTATATTATTCGACATTTAGATTGTACAGCAAATTCTAGGTCCAAAACATGTAGCATACCCTATACCTACGTTCTTACATTCATTTGTTTTATGTCAAAATGAAGTAATTTATCATTGATATGACATTTTCATCCGCCATTTTCTCGAAAACTGTCAAAGATAAATATAGGGTATTCTACATGTTTTGGATCTAGAATTTTCTGGGCAACCTAAATTTCTAATAATATATAGGGTGTTTTATTAAAAATAACAAAGTTTATACTGCTTCCGGTTAAACCGGAAATGACAGTCAGATATTGAAGCAATCAAGCTAGGGGCCATTGTTAACCATACAACATACAAAAATTTTAAATTGATATATTTTTTTACAAGGAAGTTATAGGCTGGCCAGTAATATCGTAGGCACCCGGTATATATATATATATATATATATATATATATATATATATATATATATATATATATATATATTATTATATTCGAATTAGTTGAAGATGGACCCATCCCGTCACTTAGAAAACCAGATTTAACAATCATACACATTTTTACTCCTAGATATTGAATGATAAGTTTATGCATAACAATGTAGAAAATGTGAAAAAATGGATTAGAATAATCATAAGTTCGATACATCTTCGATATCTTATTGGAGAAATCAATAAAAATATATTTTTCAACGTTCTATGCAAAAAATAAAACTTTATTAAACCATATTTAGTGCAAAAACAGGTTCTTTGTTGCATTAGTGCAATGCAATTTTATTATTTATAAAATTTTAAAATTTTATTGAACTCATCTGTCATTCTACTACAGTGTTTGGTGATCATGAGAAAAAAACATAAAATTGGACATTTACTAATGCCCTCTAAATAAAATATTTTTTGGATTTTACATGAACGTAGAAAAAATATTGTATACAACTCGTACAAAAAATGTTTATTGCACTCGAGGTGTTGTCGAACTCTGCCTGACCGCCTCGTTGGGCAATTTCACGTAGTGTGCAATAAACACTTACTTTTTGCACTTATTGCATAAATAGCTATTTTACTTCAAAAAAAGTATTAAAAAATTTATACCAATTACTCGTAGTGGTCAGAAACGGTGAATATAAGTAAGTATAAAGCTAGAAACATTTATTTATCAATTATTTATATGGAAACGGGCCATGGAAGTAAACTGCCAATCCACTTGTGATGAAATCTGCACACAATATTTCCTCACAAGTGGATTGGAAGAGGTAGTTTATTTCCATGGCCCGCTAGGTGACCTGACCTTAGCTGGCTGGATTTTTATCTTTTGGGTAGAGTGAAAGCTTTAGTGTTTCAAGAACGACCACGCGACAGATTTGAGCATTGTAGAGAGAATGTAGAGATGGCAAGCAGTTTGAACATCTGGTTATTCATTATAGAAATGATTCATGAACAAATCTTGAATAGGTTCATCAGGCTAGTTGAAAACAAATCTGAAATGTTTTTTTATGAAATGTCTACAGTGCAATACATATAAATAATTAATAAATAAATGTTTCTAGCTTCACCCTTACTTATTTTCACCGTTTCTGACCACTACGAGTAGTCGGTATATATTCTTTAATACTTTTTTAATGTAAAAATATATCAATTTCACCGGATAGAAATAAGATACCGACTTGCGGTTGTTATTGGTTTATTGCAATTTTTATGTTCTATATAACTATGTGAGAATAAACATATGGTTCCATTTGAAATTTCGAAGGAAGAACGGAGTTTTTCTGGATTTTTCTGGATTCAAATATTCGTTTGATTCTGTTAATCCAAACCGGTGTAATCACTATTTTTCTTTACAAATGTTAATTTTCAGATCCATGAAAAACATTTTAATACCAAAGTTATTCAAAATTTTATGATTATCAAGAACGTATTTTCAGTATATCGGAAATTAAAGAGATATTTCATTTTTCTAATTTAACTGTAACGCCCTCTAGCGGTCATCTTACAAACTTGAATATATTTTCCACCGATATCTCACATCCACTTTTGTTATAGATTTTTTCTCCAACATTCTGTCACATAGTTTCTGAGATATGGCCGTCGTCCTCTGTTAATGAATCACCCAGTACTATTATGTACTAGGCGACAACACTGATTATTATGTACCTACTGAGTTATTGGATATTTACTGACTGGATGTTTATATAAACTGTTATGCTATTTTCAGGATTTGTACTGCATGTGGATACATAGTGTGGAAATGAGGACTTCAATATTGTTTGTTATTTGTTTTATATCTACATTCCCATTTTGTGTGTCTGAAGAAGAGCCAAGTATCCTGGATATATTTTTACCGGCATTTAGGTATATAAAACATGCAGCCAATGATGTATTTAGACTAAATATGGGGAGCCGACGTAATAGACAATTATTAAAAGAAAAAAATGTATGTATGGAATGATTAATAAATGTATCCTTTCAAATTCTTCCTAATTTCTCCATAAAATGCTTTGTACTTTTGTATATATCCATGATTATACTATTACTGATATCTCATATACGAGAATAACTAATTTTATTTTAGAAAGAGTTAGTAGTTCCTGAAAATATGACATTTCCATGTGATTTGAATATAATGACAAGGAGTAGGGAGGTTCCAAAAACCGCGCACGAAGTTCGCCCAGGGGATATAGACGTAATTGGTGCCCTTGGTGATAGTTTGACTGCTGGGTTTGGTGTATCGGCTACTAATTTGGTGGAGGTTTTCTCAGAAGGAAGAGGAAAATCTTTCTCAATTGGTAATATATATACTTCGTAACCCATCCTTCGCACCGTGAATGCTATATCACCATAACTCAAAAAAGTCACAACTGAGAAATTGGCGTTTGAATATGTTTATCGTTTACATTTTAATTCACGTAACGTTTACCTTTTTCATTCAGCTATGCAAAATATTAGACATTGCGACAAGCTCATACAAAAAAGTTATAATCTGTGGAGATATAAATATTGATATTCTAAAAAACAAAAGCGAAAAAAAGATATTGTTTGATATACTAGAATCATATGGAGTAGAATCGTTAATCCGAGAACCTACCCGCATCGCAAATCGGGGAGGCAATATTAGTGCAACAGCTGTAGACCATATCATTACTAGCATAAAAAATGAAATAAACTACAAAATTATTGATCCAGGAATCTCCGATCACACTGCACAAATAATTAATTTTTATGATCAAAATACTTCTGAATTAACAAATACAGGAAATGCGTTACCTATTAGGAATTTCTCTGACAATAACATAAACGAATTTAAACATCTGCTAAAACACCTTAAATTTCCACGAATTTACTATGGTAATGCTGATGATTATTTTGAATATTTTTGAGATCATTTCTCATGGGCCTTTGAAGCATCATTTCCAAAATTAATGCAGAAAGACAAATCAAAAAGTCGCAATAACCATAATAACTGGTATACACAAAAATGGAATCTAATAAATTAAAGGAATTAAATTGGCTTAGAAAAACAAACACCACCTACGAGGAATTTAACAAAAAATACAAGACGTTTAAAAATACAAGACGAAAATACAAAGTTTGATTTAGGAAAATTCAATAACAACACTTCTATGAATTAAAAATCTCTGAATCGCCAAAATTTAAATTATGGTGGTCTTGAATTCACGATGCGATTATATTTATATGCTATTCTATTCGGGTACAGGATATTATTTTACTGAAATATCAACGTAGTTTTTCGAAACTACGAAAAACTATATACTTTGAAATTTCGTTAAAATAGAGATTCCCTATGACTCGGGATCGCATATGATATGAAGAAATCCAGATCTCTCCTCAATTCCCTACTAATTTTTTCATACTAATTTTTTAAACAATTGGGTAGGTATAATATTACGGATAATTGTTGATAGCCTGTAATACCCTAAAATGGCATTAATTAGTACACCAAAACTTATTTCTGCTCGTACGCAATATTTTACTATTTTCTGTAGATTGATAAAAGCTAGACCCATAATATTGTATATGGCGGAAATTTTCTTGTAAGGTAAGGTAAGCTGCCAAAATTTCGAAACGATACTACAAATAGTTTAAGAAATACGTTTAATGGGCCGTACCGTGAATGACCCTGTATATACATACAGGGTGTCCCATATATCAACGTAATCCCTTAGTGTTGGAGGACTGATAGGCCGCTGATGACTGAGCAGAATATTAAAATATGACCTTAGTAAAAAATAATAATTGTTTTTGATATATTGGCACTTTCATGAATTTCGTTAAATAGACGTCATAGAAGACACCTTACGAGATAACATTACGATAAGAGCGTGACATTTTGCAAAATACAGGAACAGACAGAAGTATACACTATACAGCCCATGCATACTTCTTTCAGTTGAAATAATTGATTTCATAAAAATAAACTAGAAATAAATTGGTATGATTTGAGTTAGTTTCAATTTATATTTACATTGAATGTTAATTACATTTATTGATACCAGTAATAGGAACTCAAATTTTTATATCATGGTTAAAATACTTTCGACAAATAAAGCCAAACCATAAAAACATTTTGCCACTACGAAACTTATGGATCAATACGTAATATAAATGTGCCTTTAGAGGGCAGCACCCAGTTTAATTGTACGTTGCTGATACAGCAGGAACGGCATTTATCAAGTAGTGAACAGATGCATCCCCAAAGCATACTTACCTGGCGTAGGGGCTACCATGATCATCAAGGCGGTTCCCCCAGGGTGAGGCCCTTCCATTGCACTTCGGTTGGGCTGACCCCTGCGATTATTCCTAATGCGAATAACTCGGGCGCGTAATTTTTGGTAGTCGGGACTGCGTACGCGCTGTCCCGGTGTTAACTAATTGAAAAAAAATGTTTATTATTGCTTATTTGACGCGACGTTATTGTTGTTAGTAGAGATGGTACTGAACAGGTGAAATTGATGAACCGTTGAGAACGGTTCCGTTCTTTTTTCAGAACCGTTCTCATTGTTGTTAGTATTTATTTGACGTTTCAACGGTAATTCTAATTTGTATTTGAAAGTTGCCACTTGCCACACAATGACGTTTGTAGATTTTTAGCACACTGTTAGTGAGGGAGAGGCGAGAACTAACGTCTAGCCGCTACAGGTAACAAACTTGTCAAGCGCCGAACGAAGCCAACTGTGATGTGATTATTATATAGGGTATTGGTACGGGAAAATTGTTTAAAAATTTAAAGCGATTAAATTATTATTTATTCATTATTTATTATTATTATAATTATTATAAAAATGTATAGCAATTTAACTTATCTACTGATTTAGATTTATAGTTTTTTATGCGTTCAAATAGGCCGTGGAATTTGAAATGACATCTAGAAAGCGTAAATCAAACAAGAATTAAATTTGGGCTAAGGGTGGTAGAAAAAAGTGCTCCCTTTTGCCCAACGCATTTTGTATTTGTTTGTGATTTATAATATTATATGATTCTTTGTTCACATGTCACATAGTCAATTTGCTAACTTTAACAGCAGGATGTAGTTTTTTAATCAATGTAAAAAATTTATTGAGCTCATATTTTATCTAGGTAACAAAAATTAGAGGCTGTGTTAAATTGATTATTGACCTTTGATAGATCTACTTACTAATATACCCTGCTCTTTGTTATTTATTGGCCAGTGATAAATAAAAAAAGTATTGAATTCTTTTAATTGAGTTATTATTAACAAAACAAAAATATGTCAAGCCATTAAAAGTCGGGTACCTACTGTATTATATATAAAAGCAGTATACGACTAGGTATCTAGTCTTTCGACGATCCAGGACCCTGTAGAAGCCCAAAGACGATTTTTTCTATATCTTGAGGTATTGGTTGCCTCAGTGCTAATGCATTTTTGGGATAAAGTTTTTTTTCTAGAAAAATTTTGCTGCTTTTAAAATGGGTGAAATTGGGGATATAGCTGTCTCTATTATTTTCAGCTTAGACGGAGATTTTAAGTTATCAAAATAATTAACGAATTTTCGTTTAATTCTCTCTTTATGTTCTTCAAAGGAAAGTGATGACGGTCTCTTTTTGCTGACCTGCTTGACAATCGCTTCAACTTCATCAACATTGTTGCTACCATTATCATCAATAATCAATTATTGATCTTCATCAGACTCTTGACTCTCGGTGGCCATGGAAACTATAATGAAAATATAAAAATGGCATTAAAAAGAAACAACAGTTTTGTTTTTTTTTACAATCAGTTCACATGCATATACATAAACAAATAGCATTTTTTCTTCTTCTTCGGGAAAACCTTTAGCGTGGAAGTAATAAGTACTATATAGTACTTATTACTTATAGTAATCAATATAATAATTTATCATGTATTTTAAATTTATCGTATAAAATCGAACAAAAAAAAAACAAAATAATGCATTTAAAAGCATTATTTTGTTCTTTGTCCGCACTTCTTTCGCTACAAAAACGCAGTGCATTGATAATTCGATTTCTCCAAAACTATGAGTCCTAGCGTGCTGATTTTTTTTAAAACTTTTTCATAATTTTGTCTACATTTCTTTCGATATATTCATATATAAATTCTTAATAATTACCATAGCTCCCCGCAGGGTGAAGTTTTCCGTGCACAGATTTGCTAATTTTTTCAAAAACGTCTCATATTTTAAAAACTTAATTTTGCCATCGCAAGCACTGTAGTGGTCATCTATAAGTAGCCAAATTTCAATGTTATATTACGAGCCATTAATTTAATAACGCAATGTATGTTTTAAAAAACGTGTTTCTCAAATTATTTCGCGGACCAGGCAAAAATTAATTTGCAAAATTCGTCCCTACTAAAATTAATTGTTATTCACATGATGAATCGCCAACAAATTATGCTCTAAATGATGTTGAATGTTCCATTTAGTTATAGCTTAATAAAAAAAACGACATCCTACATATCTGATTTTACTCCGCTATAGGTAGGTAGGTACCCGTATTAAAATGTCTGTATAGAAATGTCGTAGTCCACTTGACGTCACATTACCTGCTCGCTGACATACCATTGTCTTTGTATCATGAGCGAAAATTACAAACTGGCTTGCTTATGTACCTGTTTCATGTAGGATAATGCGCGCAACCAAATACTTACACATTACACTATTAACAATTTGTATCACCTCGATGACCAGGTGGGGTCAGTTAGTGACCCAGAATTAAAAAGTTTTTTTTAGCTTTGGTAATTCAGTTTTTGAGACAAATATACTAGATATACATGGAAAAACGTATCTAGGAAAAAATATCTGAGTCTGTAGAACAAAAATTAAGAAAACTTATGAAAAATTATGAAAAAAACGCTTGGGGTTACAAACTGACCTCACCTGTTCATCGAATATTAATATCTTATAAATGTACCTATAGAGTAGATTCAAGTGAAAATTATTGAATTAACTGATGAATCGAAAAACGACACTCTGAAGAACTACTCCAGAATACAACATGTAATCTGGGTCGTGGCACATTTCTATATTTCTGCATTTATATTGATACTCGAATAATAATAATTTATTTCAGGTGGAGAAGGAAATTGGAGAAATTATCTCACACTTCCAAATATATTGAAGGTGTTCAATCCAAAGTTGATAGGTTATTCTTTGCGAACATCAATAACAACAGAACGGGCTTCACAATTTAATGTGGCGGAAGGTGGAGCAATTTCATCAAATATGCCGTATATGGCGAAGGTTCTGGTAAAAAGAATTAAGTCAGATCCCAGAGTGAATTTGGAGAAAGACTGGAAAGTAAGTAAGAAATCATTATATTAGTGATGTAATTATCCAGTGAAATATATCACGTGTCAAATAAGAAACAAACAATACCGTACATTTCGTACGTAGACTCTAGAAACCATGTCCTTTTTACTATTAAATGAGTTTGTGGTTTTACGCGGTAGATACAATATTCTATTCAATTAATTAAATTCAATTAATTAATGATTGCAATAGAAAATAATTTTGAGGTCAGTTCAAGGTCAATATTGTACTATAACTTGTAAGACCGGTTTTTTTTCAATATATTCCTTGCAGGACGTCTTATTATAGCTGGTTTTGTTTTTGACCACCGTGTACCGTCTTTAGTTGAAATAGTGTTTGAGGAATTATCAGTTTCCCCGTCAGATGAAACACTAGTGTCACTTTCACTTTGTGCACCAGAAGAACTACTTGTTTGTGAAGCTTCGTCTTCCAATAACACGTCTCAATCATCCGATACTTCGGAAGATGATCTCCTTCGAATTCATCAGAAATCTTGTCGAAACCCTCCTATTCCCTCTCGTCGAAACCGATACAATATTCTATGCAATTAATTAATAATTGCAATAGAAAATAATTTTGAGGTTAGTTCAAGGTCAATATTGTCATATCAGTAATTTCCATATTATGATATAAACGTTGTTTATAGGCGAGCGGTGTACCTACCCCTAAAAAGATGACTAAAAAAGTCTCAGAAGCCTCCAAAATAAAGTTGCCGGATTGGACCCAAATCGAGTCGATTAGTTTGAAGAAACATAAAAATCTATTTGAAATAGCATTTTTTAAGTTAATTGGGCAAAAATAAACACTTTTCGTTTCTTGTAATTTTTCGAAAAATTCACTGTTATAGGCGATTTAAACTCTGAAAATGGCCAAAAGACGACAACTTCAAAAATTCATATCTCGGGGTCTACTGAACTTATTTTAATGTTTTTGGTCGAAAACTTATCGCTAAAACTTATACTTAAACATACTATTTTGTTTATTATAAAGCAACATTTTCATTTTCAAGTAAATTACCAATTTAATCTAAATGTAAAACAATATTATGGATCAATATATTAGGGATTTTAATATAGACTCTGTTGAAACATATACCCTAACAAATTGTATGGAAGCAAAAATTATTTTAAATGTAATAGCGAGTGTGGAAAATTTTAAAAAAGAACTTAGATGAATTAAAAATTTTATTGCACAATTTAGAAATAAACGTTGATTGCCTGATTTTAACAGAAACTTGGGAACTTGAGGACCCAGATTTAATTAATATAAATGGCTACGATATGTTGTACAACTATGGAGACTTAAACCAAAATTAGGGAATCGTACCATACATTAGATCAAATTTAAAGCACGAACATGAAATAAAACAAATAAAAAAACTATTACAAATTGCCATAAGTAACAAACTTTAACATAACGCCTTTCTACCGATCGCACTCAACAGACCCATATGAGCTTAATTCACACTTACAAAATTATTTTCAAAACATAAATTTTGAGCAAAAAGATTACACAGGGTACACCAATGAATACATTAACGTATTAAGTGGATTTGGCGTTATTTCTACAATAAATAATGAACTTAGGACTGATAAAATCTATGTCATGTATTAATCATAATTTTATTAAAACAAAACAATACGGATTTTTTATTACCCATAATTATAGAAACTCATGTTACCGATCATTACACAACAATACTACAAATTATCTTAGAAAATTGTGCATCTGAAAAAACTCTTCAAAACAGCAGTATTAAAATTATAGGTGAAAATATGTTAAAAGCAAAATTAAACAACGCAAAATTAACAAGCAGTGTATTCTGTATCTAACCATGATTACAAAATACCTTTATTACAATTATAAACAAAGTAGTTAGTAGTTGTATAACTAAAAAAACATGCAAAAGGAAACATACTAAAAAAACACAATGGATAACTAACGGGATTTTAAAATCTGTAAATAAAAAGAACGAAATGGCAAATAAATTGAAAACTGAAAACACATTATAAAACCTACAAAAATGCATTAACCAAACTTATAAAAAAACAAAGCAATTATTTTTTGCAAATATTAAAAATAAAAATAAGCAAAATTCGAAAGATATCTGGAATGTAGTCCAAGATAAAACAAAATAAAAAAAGAAACAATTCAATTATATCTATCACAAACGAGGAGGGAAAAATATTAACCGATTTAAACGACGCGACGTACCATATGAGTTTAACAAAGTATTTGTAAACACAGAAAAAGAACTTGCTGAAAAAATTGACAAAAATAAAAACATTACATTTCAAAGAACATCAAAACTCCAATCTTTAGTATTATTGCCAACAGATAAATATGAAATTAAAAAAAATTATAAGTGAACTTATAAACAACAAATCGCCAAGACTAGATAATTTAAGAGCGGAAACTTTCAGTATCTGAATATTTAATAGATCCCCTAGTTTTTATTATAAAAATTGCATGTCATCGAGTCATTGGCCGCAGGCCTTTAAAGATTCCCAAGTAATACCTATTTACAAAAAAGACTATACGGATACTATATACTATATAAAAGACTATATGGATTTAAAGAAAAAACATTTACTCAAGACGCTATAGATCTAGTAATAGTACTACAATTGTATATAAAGCTCACATTTGGGACACATTGAAAGATATTGTAGAGAACGACCAGTCATATATCAAAAGTTGGTTTGATAAAAAATTGTTAACACTTAATATGGACAAAACAACCTACATGCCTTTGAGCTGTATTAAAGTAAATTTGCCAATGTTTAAATCCATAAACATATTTTATAAGGACAAAATAACACAATAAAGCCTGAAACTAATGTGAAATATTTAGTCATTGATCAGTACTTACGATGGGACTTGCACATGAACTTCGTCATAAGAAAACCAATTCATTCTATACCGATATAGGCAATTATTATGTAATGTTGTCGAGCAGAAACAAATGAAATGTATATACCACGTTTTAGTTGCAACACACTTGACTTATGGTATCTTAGCTTGGGGTGGAGCGGTGAAAAATCATATAAAACCCCTTTAAATCCTACAATAAAGGTTTCTAAAAATAAAATGCTGAAACAAAAACTAACTTATTCGACAAAACTGATTTATAGTGACGCAAAGGTTTTTGCTAATCGACAACTCTTTTACTAAAACCGTAATTTAAAATCTCACATCACTAAAAAACGTACTAAATTGTTATGACTACTGTACAAGAAATAAACATCAATATTGAACTCCATTCATGACACAAACGTCCTATAGTTTGTGTCATGATCTCTAGCATATTTGGGATCAACATTATATAATATTGTTCCTGATCTTATTAAAAAGAGTAGTATATCTTCCTTTAAACTAAAATCATTAATCTTTTCATTACCTAGAGAAAAAGTTCACAATCACATTGAGTAAATAACTAACTAAATTATTACAATATATTCCTATTAAGTGGTTGACTACTGCATATTAAGTCTATTTTCCGCACTAGTGCTTACAAAAATCGAAAAGCGCACGGTTGTTTGAAGCGGGCGACTTCCCGCTCTCCACCGCATGCATAAAAAAGCTCCATTTCGGCGGACGGCGATCGCGACTCGTGAGCGTCTTGCGCGAGCCGATGGCGCATTCGCCGTCTTTCCGCACTTGTTACACAGATAACTATTTTTTGACATAAAATTATATTGGCATATTAAAAATGTCATGGATATGAAATTTATGTTATACAATTTGTGTTTATATTACCTTGTTGTACATTCTCGAAAGAAGTGACATAAATGCACTTATCGAGTACATATTATTTATTTACTAGAAGTACTATTTATACCTATTATATTATATCTATTATTACTATACACCAAAGCCAATTCTGGGTTTTTACATTTAACTGAACAACTGCAAACTTCACAAACATTTAAAATCTTGTGACAAAGAACAGCAAATTTCATCACTGCAAGGTATCTTTCCGCTGCATGAACAAATGAATTTCTGCAAAAGTTCCATTGCTGAATCCCCTTCAAAATAATTAACACTCAATACATTATTTTTTAATATCCAGCCATCTTCAGTAGGATCAAAAGTTTTTTATGGGATTAGTTAGGATTTTAGTTTTAGGTATTCACTGTGACCATTCATTTATTTGCCATTCAACTCGTATAATATGTTGTTACAAAGCAGGCTCCGATGGAGGTATTTTGTCTACTGGTATACTTCTTGTTTTAAATACTCTATACCTGAAGTTGTTTATAGATAAATATGAGTCCTTACTTCCAAAGATTTTTGTAACACGATTCTGAAAATCTGAAAAGAATACTCAAAAGTCTAGTTATCACATTCAATGCTTATTGTATAGGTAAATTAACAATATTTGTCAAGTCATCTAATTCTTTATCAGAAAGTTTAGAAAATCCAACATAAGCTTTTATTGTGCCAATCGTTTCCTATAAATTATAAATAGGATTATCTCGTCGGTGATTTTTTTTTTCAGTTTTTCCAGTATAGAACCATATTGTCGCCCTAATACGCTTAAATTTTTAATCTCCCGCTGCAACACATTCCCCCACCTGGGGAAGAAGGATGTGGTGACCGTTTTACCGGTTTTACAGACAAGGACACTAAGGACAGTATTAGTATGTCGCTCATGGCGTCAGCGTATGGATGACTGCACCTACCAAATTTATTTTGTGTTCCTTTCACAGTTTCTTATACCTAATCATTAGTCGTAAATATACACTCCAAAATAAGCATTTACACGAGTTATTTCATCATCAATAGGTGCAGCCACCCCAAATCAAACAAAGGGATTTAACACATATTGATTGCTGGGAATCAAAGTAAAAGTAATGAGAAAGAAAAAGTATGAAGACATCTGTATCTGGAAACTCCCCAATAATTTGGAGATTTTCAGTGTGTGTTGATTGAATTTCGTTTACGTGAAAAATCAATCGCGTATCGGCTCGGCATCCATATGATTCCAAGATAAGTTAAAATCTTCATACTGATAATTTTTTGAAATAACATACGTACTTTCTCGAAGTTCTAACCGCCAGCTATATATAATTTTTTAATTTCATCTTTAATTATTTGTGATTCAGGAATGTATTCTTATAAATATTTAAAAATAAAATTTGTCAAATTAGATTAATTTACTTTCATTATTTGCTAAACATTTTTTAAAAATCTCTTACATGTCTGCTTGCCTAGTATGTACAGTCGCCGCCTCCCAAAAGTGTACGGCATTTTTTCTACTTTGATTGTGACCGAATCATATTCGTCTCGTAGTTAGTCAATTTATACGTGAAAATAATTTAATTCTAAACATTATGTCATATTAATAAATTAACTTGTCAGAATATTCATAGAAAGTGCCAAGACATTTAAATGATGTGCAAAGGGCGAGGGCTATAGCCAAAATTGAAGAAAATTGTTTCCTGGCTAAAGTAGTCGCTGATTTGAATTTTAGCAAAAGCTGCATATTTAAAATTAAAAAGACATGGGACCAGGAACATAGAATACAAAAGGCAGCAAGAATAGGAATTGGTAGAGTTTCCAATGAAATCAAGATACCGCTCTGATTGAATATATTCAACAACATCCTTTCCAAACAGCTGCTAATGCACGAGAAGAAACATTGTTTCCGGGGTCTGTCGGGACTGTGGTGTAAATCCGGTTAAAACAGTCTTATTTAAAGAACTGTGCTGCTGCCACTAAATTTTTTCTTTCAAATGAGCACAAGCAAAGTAGAATGGAGTTTGAAAATAACTTGATAGATAATAACATTGAATTTCGGAATAATGTGGTTTTTTCTGATGAAAAATCATTTTAATCTTGTCACAGTGGACGGCTCCGTGTTTATAGACCCGTAAATACTAGGAAAATTTGTTCCAGGAAAATTATACGAGGTCCATCAATGTCAGTGAGCGCTTTTCAGTAAACCTGTTCATGGGCCCGGAATTTCTTGGAAAATTGCTAACAGATTTACAGCACTAAATTATTTAAATATTTTAGAAAATGTGATGTTACAATCAGTAACGCAAATTTTTCCTATTTTTTCCTGGGTATTTTTATCTTTCATCAGGTGAACAATTTCTAATGCTACTTCTTTTAGGACATTTACAATTTTTATTAATAAGATAATTGCCCAGTTCATACCGCACGAATAGTAAGAGATTGCATGGGTCATAATGATATTAATCTTTTACCTTGGCCCGCAATAACTCCAGACTTGAATCCCATCGTAAACGTTACGGTAACTAAACATATTTATAAACAACGTTTCAGACCTCAAAACTCTAATCAGCTTTGGGAAGTAGTTGAAGATGCTTGGGAAGAACTTGTTGATAGTTACGATATGAGGTAATTAATTATGTCGATGTCAAGGCGATTGGAAAGTGTCTTAGCAGCTAACGGTTCTTCTATAAAATATTAATTTTTGGTAATTTTTTTATTTATCAAACTTTTGCCCAATAAAAAAATTATCAATTTTCTTATTGCACGTCACTGAACAATTTTAGAACAAAACCTGATTTACATTAACGAAAAATGAGAAAAATTACTGCCACAACGGAAAGTCGTGCACTTTTGGGAGGCGACGACTGTATATATTGTACATTTGTACAATACCTAGTAGTACTTTGCCTAGTAAATATACATGCTGCCTTGTAAAATTAGCGTTATTTTGATGATAAATTACAGGATGAAAATGAAAAGTTTCTTTATTAGAAAAATAATATGTTTAAGTATAAGTAGGTATTAATGATCATTTGGCGACCCAAAACATTAAAAAAGTTGACTAGAAACCGAGATATGAATTTTTGGAGTTGTCGACTTTTGACCTTTGGATATTGGGACATTAAATCGCCTTTAACACAAAAACAGTGTATTTTTAAAATATTCCAAGAGACAACAGTATTTATTTCTACCCATTAACGTATAAAATGTATTTTCAAATATATTTTTTATCTTTCTTCACTTTGCAATTTCATTGTTAATAAAAAATTACCTACCTGCCACTCGGACAAAAAAAATATTTAAATTTTTTGTTCCATAAAACGTAACTAATCGATTCCAATTAGTTTCAATTCGGCAACTCTATTGTGCAACGGTTTTAGGCTTCATTTTAGGGGTGCTCGCTTTTAGAGGTGCACCTCTCGCCTATTATTAAGAATTTGTCGATTTACTCTCTACTATCTACTTTCTGTTAGAGCTAACACGCTTTCTGTTAGAGCATTTTAAAATTAAAAGGTATAGGTGGAGCGTTTTAAAATTGAAAGGTAGATATAACAAAACAATTTATATCGCATATTGCTAATTTATCATGTTTGCAATATGCCTACAGTTAAGTAGCTGAGTCGATTGCAATATTAATGTCTGATTAGCAATTATATTATCATTGTAATTTAGCTACTTGGCAAAATTTTGCGTATTCTAACTAATCGCATATTTTCTGTTTGCCACTAGTAATCCTCCTGGTTAGAATGTTGTACCTATAGCTTCAAAGTTTGTTTTTAAATAATTAATTATTCTATTAGAATTTTTCTGCAGCACATTATTATTTCAATATGGTCACCATGATGGTAGATAATCGTATAATTAATCGACGTACTTGAGAAGATTAATTAGGATACTATGAACAACATTAGTTTTTAAACGGTTTTATTTAGCTTGAATTCGTATATATTTGTTTGTGTCAATTTGTTTGTGTCTTGCAACAGCTTTTTCAACTACTTCCCGATATCCCGATGAACTAGAGACTTGAAATTTGGTAGGTGTACGAGTATAGTGTTCCCGTGACAATATAATTTAATATTTTTCTTATTATTATAAAAAAATCAAAATGGCGGACTTTCCTATTTATAAACCGATTTGTCTACCAAACCGGTGTTTAAGGTTGCTCAATACTTTTTTTACCCAAATTTAATAAAATAAATATGGCGGATCCAAAATGGCGGATTATCCTATTTATGAACCCATTTGTCTCAAACTTAAAACTTTGCGGTGTTTAAGGTCACTCAATACCATTTTTTACTCAAACTTAAAAAAATAAAATACTGATTCAAAATGGCGGACTATCCTATTTATGAACCGATTTGTCTCAAAATTGAAACTTTGCGGTGTTTAAGGTCAGTCAATACAATTTTTGTCTCAAACTTGGTACTTGGGGTTGTTTAAGGTTACTGGGCTCCTTTGTTTGATTTAAACGAGTCCCGTACATTATAGGTACTTGGTAACGAGGGTTTGATGATGGAGGCAGGAGGCGGACAGTGGAACTTAAAAAAACTTAAAACTGCAAAATAAAAAGAGGTAAAAAAACTTTTAACTTAAATGGTTTATTTTAAATCATCAGTTGTACTAAAAATTACAAAATAATTAGGACACCAACCTGGACCTTCCTGCTATTCTGACGTTTGGTAGGAAGAAAAAACGTGGGGCCAATAAGAACCATATTTAAAATGCGCCCCACGTATTTATTTCTTACCAAATGTCAGAATCTCAGGAAAGTCCATCCAGGCTTGTGTCCTAATTAGTAGTTTTTATACAACTGATGATTTAAAATAAAACCGTTTGAGTTAAAAGTTTTTTACCTATTTTTCTTCTTTAAGTTCTTTGCTATTCATATTTATTCTGTAAGAAGTAATCTTTGGTTGGTAACAATTACAAAGACAAATCAAATGAAAACATTTAGCAGGTGTATATCTGGACATACATATGGAAACGAATCATTGAGAAGTTGCACAAGTTCTTTCGCCTTTAATGAGGCTCTTCAGAATGATATATTTAACTGGTCATTTAAATACACTTAATTTATTATTAATACGTGCTATTTTCATAGTGATATTTTTATGTAACATTAGGCTTTGTCGGGAACTCACATTCAGAGATAGTAACTACCTATAGTCTACTATTCATGCATGTTCTATTTGAACATAGTGATCTATAAAATCATTAGGCCATACACTTATCTAGAATTTGTTAAACTTTCAAATTCGTAAAATCTTGTAAAATGTATTAAAACAACTACATTTCCTAGCTATATGATAGAAAATATTGAATTACATAGGAATATAATAGAATTATTCTTTAGCATTTAAAGAGAAAGTGATACAGATGCTTGTTTAATCATATGTATTATTATTTTTTCGAAATTAAAAAAATTCTATTCTCAAACCAAAGATACAAATATAATTAACAGTATGCTTCTTCTAATGTGTTAGTTTTATATAATATTATCTTAAGAAGAATATTTGCTCACATCAGTATGAAAAGAGGAAATGATACATATTATTCTGATATAACATATAAGATATAACCATCATCTATGTTATGTAGATCATATGTCATTGTCACATGGTGTTTGTATGAATAAAATATAGGTGTATTCTCATAAAAGAGTGTCAATTGCAAATGCCGAAATATTAGTCAACTAAGTAATCGCTAGCTCCATACAGAGAACATCTCAAATTTTATAGTAGGTCTTTCTGTTGCAGTAATACCATTATTTCTTGTTTTTGCGGTAAGGCAGAATAAAAACAAATATCATTATAGGCAACTCTACAAACTAACGAACGAATGAATGGTAACATAATTATATATCCGCTAGATACTAAGAATAACATTTATGAGCATGTAAAGAGAAAGTGATACCGAAATTGCTTGTTTGGTCAAAACTAAAATTAGGTACACTTATTTGATCTTATGTACTAATTCCTATTTTCACCTTGGAATATATACCATTATATATGTAACTCAATCTTCGCTAGCATATAGCTAGGATAAGTAGTTGTTTTCATACAAGATTTTACGCATTTTAAGTTTAAGTTAAGGTTAAGTTACTACAACATATTCTAGATAAATGTATGCCTGATGCTTTATATATCAATATGTTCAAATATAACAAGTATTAATAGTAGACTAGGTGATTATTTTCTATGAATGTGAGTTCCCATCAAAACTAATGTCACATTAAAATGTCACTATGAAAATAGTAGGTATTAATAGTACATTCAAGAGTAAATGACCAATTAAATAAATCGTACATCATTCTCAACAAAGAGTCTCAACAAAGGCGAAAGAACTTGTGCAACTTCTCAATGATTCGTTTCCGTATACCTGTACAGAAATACAACTGTTAAGTGATTTTCATTTCATTTCCCATTGTAATGGATTGCTACCAACCCAAAATTACTTCTCACATAATAAATAGAAATAGGAAAGACTAAACTAATGAACGTGAGATTTTTTTTGGTATCATTAGGTATCACCGTTCTCAAATTTTAAGAAACCTCAAAAATGTCCGTCCACCTATCCATCTATTGGTCTGTCCGTGTATTCACATGTTACGCTTTTTGTGCACATGCTATGGACAGGTTTAAAGTAGGATTAAAATATTTACTTTTTTGTCATCATCATGCTCAAAAACGGAGGATGCACACCTTTTAGCGGGAGGCGGAAAAATATATTTTATCCTCCTGGAGGATATATTTAACCTCCAGGGGTGATTACGGTCATTACAATTATGTCAATTTTCACCCTCGCCTCATTCCGACGAAATATATAAAACTTCCCATCAAAACCCTTGCTCTCGGGCGTCTGTGGAGGAATACCGGAAGTATGGTTTTTGGCTATTAGAGGGGGTGGTTTCGTATTTAGCATGCTCGAAAATAAGGGAGAGGGTAGTAGTTTTAAAAATCTAGCACTGTCTTACACTTTCGTATTTATTCATTAGATATCAGATGGTATGACAACGCCAACGAAATGCAGTAGTAATGGGTTGTATTATCATCATAAATCCATTTATGAAGACTAACGATATAATATGATTACATGATAATCTAAGGGCACAATTATTCTTGTTCTAAGTATATATCAGTATGTAGTTTTGTGTGCTGTGTGAATATCATATGTTTTTAAAATGTTTGAAATATTTTCTGATAGCTGTGGTATATATGGTAACAAATGCTACAATTATCCACCACCACTAATCAATACAACTAATACTCGTAAAACATATATTGCCTTAACATATATACCATAACTATCAGAAAATATTTCAAACATTTTAAAAACATATGATATTCACACAGCACACAAAACTACAAAAAACTTAAAATTTCTTTACACAACATTAAAAGACAAAAATCTACTTGAAGAGCGTTTAAAAGGTCACAAATATTCAGCTAATATTACAGCTCTAAAAAAACAGTCTAGTAGCCTTAAAAATTAATTAAAACTGCAATTTTTGCCTATGTCAAATAGGGTAAATCGAGGATAGATGGTGCAGAAGGTGAGATGGCGCAGTGGTCTTACTACGCAACCGCGAGAATCACAGCTGAGTGCGGGCGCACCGATACGCCTTAGTTCATACACAACCACGTGCCGTAGCGCCAGTGTTTACCGAATAATGCCGTAATAAGTTATAACTGATACCGGCATTCGATTAGACCAAAAGTTTCTTGTACTCTGTCTTCCATGTGTTACTGAGCACACAGTTTATTAATAATTTCAATCACGTTAGCATTACAGGTAAGTAAAAACATTCAGTTTTCATTACTCAACCTCAAAATTGTCAAACTTCCAAGCGCTTTTTGCTATTCGAGTGCGCCATCTCTCCTTATGGGTTAAGGATAGATGGCTCGCTTATAACTGAGGTGAGATGGCTCATTATTATTATTTTTTTTTCAGGATGCCTACAAGATATAAACGGACAGGGACGTGTTCCCGAGCTAGCTGGACGGAACAACAATTATCAGAAGCCATTAAAGCCGTTAATGAAAATCGTTTAGGGGTAAACGAAGCCGCTAGAGCGTTTGGAGTACCAGCAACAACTTTACGGAGAAGAAAATCAAAAAATAACACAAGGAAAGGTCCCCTCGGACCAAGCTCAACGTTAGGCGATGATGTTGAAGCCAAAATAGTAAAACATATTATAAAGCTTCAGAAAAAGGGATTCGCCCCTACTCGAACCGATGTGCGAGCTATGGCGTTTAAATTAGCCGAACAATTAGGTCTCAAACATCGGTTTAACAAGGAGTCAGGACTTGCAGGTTTTCCATGGCTTCAATTGTTTATGCAAAGAAACCCAACGTTATCAGTACGGAAAGCAGAAGGCGTTTCGATTAATCGAGCCTTGGGTATGAACAGGAAAGACGTTGACGGATATTTTAAGTTGTTAGAACAAATTATTACGGAAAATAGTCTGATAGGAAAACCTGGTCACATCTTCAATATGGACGAGACCGGGTTACAACTCAATAATAAACCAGGACATGTCATAGCAAAGAAAGGTTCTAAGAACATAGCGGGTATCAGTTCCGGGGAAAAGGGAGAAACAATCACAGTGATATCTTGTTGCAATGCTGAGGGCGTATTTATTCCTCCCACCTGCGTCATGAAAGGAAAAAATAAAAAGTCTGAGTTTGAAGACGGTATGCCTCCAGGGTCCTTGGTTTATATGTCTCAAAAATCTGCTTACGTCAACAGCGAAATATTTTTTCAATGGCTTAGGGATCAGTTCGTTCCCAGAAAGCCCATAGGAGTAGTGTTGTTATTACTTGATGGTCACGCATCACATTGTAGTAACGTTGAAATGTTAGAATATTGTGTGGAACATAATATTATTTTGCTTTGTTTGCCTAGCCACACGACGCAGTTTTTGCAACCGCTAGATAGGAGTTTCTTTAAATCCCTGAAATTAAACTATTATTCAGCGTGCAATTTATACATTAAGAATAACCCCGGGAGAAAGCTTACTAGGCTACAATTTGGTCAATTGCTTGGTGAAGCGTGGAACAAATCTGCGACTGTTAATAATGCAGCATCAGCATTTAGAGCTACAGGTATCGTGCCATTTAACCCACTTGCTATTCCTGATGATGCATTTTTAACTGAACATGCCAATGTAGATATTCATGAGACTGAAGTACAAAATGAAGCTGCAATGGAAGTCCAAAATGAAGCTGCAATGGAAGTACAAAATGAAGCTGCAATGGAAGAACAAAATGAAGTTGGAATGGAAGAACAACATGAACCTCGGGCTGAATCTCCTAATAAAAAAACTCCTGAGAAGTGTACTCCCGGAAAAATGCTGGACAACATCTCGCCCGTTCCAGTTGTTTCTACTTCCATGAATTCGGTTCGACGAAGAAGTAAACATTTAGCAGAAATTTTAACTGAAAGCCAGACAATTGTAGAGAGAAAAAATAAAGCAACTAAGAAAACACAAAGAGAGAGAAAAAAAGCAGAGACAGTTACGAAGCAACCTAAAGTCATCAAGAAAAAAATCCAAAAAAACATTAACAATAATGACGAAACCTCTTCAGATGATGATCAGGGATCGGTGTCACTGCGTGACTCATCAGATGATATGGACGCTGATGATGAGGCTTGCACTGGTTGTGGGGAAGTCTATTCTCAAACAACAAAATCTGACGACTGGGTACAGTGCTTGCACTGTTCCAAATGGTTTCACGATTCATGCTCTAAATTTGCCAATTTTTGCCATGATTGTGGTATTGTTGTGTGTAAAAAGAAATAATATTTTAGATTACCAGAAAACACCTACCTATAACTCCTATAACCTTATTTCTTCAATTTTTTTTGTTGCGCCATCTCACCTCGGCACTGCAGGTTAGATGGTTTTTGTCACATTTTAAATTTTTTTTTATAATCTCTGTGTTTTGTAGTTTTATAGCTTTTTGTTAGTTAATAATAATTAATAAGTTAATAAAGATGTCCAAAAAAAATAAACCATGAGTTTAGTTTTATATATATAAGAGTTTAGACAAAAATAAAAAATGTGGGCCATCTATCCTCGAATTACCCTATGTCATAAATAAAATACTCTTTTGAAAAAGGCCCAAAAAAGGGACCGAAACGTCAAGTAATAATAATCAGTCGTTTTATTGCTACTATCCCAAGATAAACCCTCCAAATATATATATATATATATATATATATATATATATATATATATATATATATATATATATATATATATATATATATATATATATATATATATATATATATATATATATATATATATATATATATATATATTTGGAGGGTTTATCTTGGGATTATAAAACGACTGATTATATTACTTGACGTTTCGGTCCCTTTTTGGGGCCTTTTTCAAAAGAGTATTTTATTTATGACATATTTGACATCGGCAAAAATGACAGTTTTAATTAATTTTTAAGGCTACTAGACTGTTTTTGTAGAGCTGTAATATTAGCTGAATATTTGTGACCTTTTAAACGCTCTACAAGTAGATTTTTGTCTTTTAATGTTGTGTAAAGAAATTTTAAGTTTTTTGTAGTTTTGTGTGCTGTGTGAATATCATATGTTCTTAAAATGTTTGAAATATTTTCTGATAGTTATGGTATATATGTTAAGGCAATATATGTTTTACGAGTATTAGTTGTATTGATTAGTGGTGGTAGATAATTGTAGCATTTGTTACCATATATACCACAGCTATCAGAAAATATTTCAAACATTTTAAAAACATATGATATTCACACAGCACACAAAACTACATACTGATATATACTTAGAACAAGAATAATTGTGCCCTTAGATTATCATGTAATCATATTATATCGTTAGTCTTCATAAATGTAGTTGTATTATTATCATAAATCCATTTATTTCATTCATCTTCATTCATCTTCCCATTAATAATTAAAAGTAATTTTATTAACAGGCAATGTAATTTACTTTATAGATGATAACCCACATGATTGGAGATAACGACTTTTGCTTCGAACTGTGTTACCATAAAAATCCCGAAATTATTTTGCATAAACACAAACGAGATCTCCTGAGTGTTTTGAGAATTTTAAAGAGTAATCTTCCAAGGACCATAGTAAATATTATTCCTCCTCCACGTAAGTATATTTTGTAATTGGAATTTATAGGTATGTATTAAAGAATTTTTAAGGGTAATTAGATTATAATTAATATCAAGTTATAGTTTATAGAATTCAAAAATATTTATATTAGTTTGAAAATCTGGCCATTTGGACAGAAACTTTAACATAACAAATTAAATAATTAATAACTCTACATAATGGGTTAATTTCCAATTTTTTTTTTGGGTTTTAATGAGATATTACATATTAATAGTATACCTTTCTGTCCAGATGCGTAAACATTCGATTTATCTTGTGTTGGAATTTTTTAAATTATTTTTTAAAATTTTGTACCTGTTTTTCTCACATGTTTTTTAACTACCTACAATACTATTTACTTACCTCAATAACCTAGTCTTTGATTTTTTAGAGATACACTTTTACAGCTACAAATTCTTAAAACAATCCTTTGAATTTTGATTAATAAATTAGTGATTGCCCATAGTGCATAATGCATAATGTATATATGTTAATAGATATATGAATAATTATAGATTATGTTATGATTTTAAATTCTTTTAAAAATAATACCTTACTCCAAAAGAACTTGATTGGCTGTATCCATATATAATCTATACGTATAATGGATTATGGATAATCGTTTTCCCAAAGTAACTTTGTAAATTACATAAAATTTTCCGCTTTAATCATAATTTTATAAAATACGTGAAGTAAGCTCCAGATGCATGTGGCAAAGATTGTCGCTTGTTATTTTATATAACATTATATTATATTTTTCAGATTTACATGTGTTAACACTTATGAAAGAAAAACCGTTACTTTGCTATTTAACACATTCTGCATCTTGTCCGTGCATTATAGGATTGGCATATGAAGATAAAAGGAACTTATATTTTGATATTATGAGGAAATGGCAGAAACTGGATATAAGCATTTCAAACTCCCCAGAGTTCGACTTAGATGATTTTACAGTGATTCCCCACTATTACACATTGAACTATAGTTTTCCAACTACTCCGCAGGGAGGATATGATTACAGTTACCTTTCTGAAGACTGCTTTCATATGAGCGAAAAGGGACAATCTCGTTGTAAGTAACCTAATTAAATGACATTTGGATATCACATTAATGAAATAATTCATCATAATTTTTTATTTACAAAGAAAAAAAAATATTTTTGAAAACTTTGACATTAAAACCAGTAGATGTAATAAATTATACACTTGTCAAGGCCAACGATGATTAATTTTTTTAAAAAGTCGGATTACAACGTAGGTACTTTGAACATTCTGTTTTAGTTGCAAATGATTTATGGAATTCTATGATGGAACCCTTTGGAAATAAAAGCACCGATGGATCTGATCTGTTTTCAAACTTCAAGTGTCCATCTGAGAAATATCCGTTTATTTTTACACGAAGGAATAGTCCTGATTTTAAATACAAGGATTCTTAAAAATGACTTTAAGGAATGTGAGGTACACCTAAACATTTTGGTAGCTTGAAAATATTGTACTACCATTTAATGAATACAACTATCCAATTAAGGTCTCCAAGATAGATAAAAAATATTAATTAGTTATTTATTTATATTATTTCAATGTATGTAAGATAATTAGTTACAAGTGGATTCTTTTGACTCAGACTGTAAAAATATTTTTTTTTAATAAAGAGGAAAAAATATTAGACAATATTATGACAGATCTGCTATAATACATGCCTACCTCTTCCACTCTATATTATCGACTCTCCTGTACTAGCACGATTATTTACTTCTTCGCTGTTTTAACTATGTTTATACTTGTATGTTGATACTTGTTTCTACAATTTGAAAATATCATAAGATAATTTTGTTGTGTTATACTTTGAAATTTTATATAATATGTAAATGACCTAAGGAAATTATTGTGAGTTCAGGCTTTAAAACTGAATCACCACCAAATATATTTCGGTAAGAAATCCACTTTGTTCGAAAACTTGTCATTTCTTTTTCTTGTTTCCTTGTTTTTACCTCGCCAAACATTTAGAAAATAATTATATTTTTGTTCAAGAAGCGAATGAAAGAAACATGCAGAAATAGCAAGAAACTTTTAAGAAAGTATGTCCAGTCTCTGTTTCTGTATAGAACAATCACATTTGGAAAATATGACAGATTAATCTTTGATGAAGGTTTTCACGGTCGCAATACAATACAGTCAGAGTTTTGCACTTTATACCTAGAAATATCTGTAGGATTAAAAAAAGGCACGGATTAACATAAAAGTGCGATACCATACCTACGACAAACTATTAGAAATCTTAAGAGTAACAAAAGCTGTGACAATCAATTTTCGTTTCTTCCGGTATTAATAAATATTCTAAATGCTCTTATTTATTACAGATATACTGTAATTCTGATGGAAAAGTTTTCATTTAGTTTTGAGTATAAAATTTGTATTTTTTGCTCGTTAAAATCACTTTTTACGCTTTTTGGAATCTATATTTCGTGCTCTACAAATTTTGTTTAAATATTTTTTATTGTCTAATTATGACAACGACAGTGTGAAGGACAACAATTTGGAAATTTTAAAATGCTGTAACTCGAGTTTGCCTCCGAATTTAACAAGCCATGACTCATCATAAAGGGATATTTAAACCAATTTATTATTTTTATAAACAACTTAAAATTAATTTGTGTCCAAATATAGAGGACCCTATTCAAAGGGGACCCTATTCAAAGGAATGTTACATCGGCCCGTATCTTAACATTCCGGGGATTACGAAGTTCTCATGGTTTCGCTTCATCAAGGACACCTTTATTCTGGGGGCTAGAAGATGAGTCGCCAGTGTTCGCTCTTTTACACTGACGTCATGGCGTTTTCTGATTTGAATTGCCTCTTTCTTGCCGCAGTCGTTCTTCAGAGCGTGGGCGGTGGCAGTTTCTGCTTATGTGTCCTACCTTGCCACAATAGGTGTGTCCACAAAAAAAATAATATACATTAAAAGTAGTGAGAAATGAAGCTTTTGACCTAATAATAGCAATATTACAACTGTGCCTGAAAAAAAGTCAATCCGAACCACAACGCGTTGTCATTGGTTTGACGTCACAGCAAGCATGTAACGTCAAAGGTCTGCAGGCGCGATAGATCAACCGTATTATTCACGGTATTATCTAGTAGTGCCTTTATTATTTAGAACGTCAAATATAGTTTGCTTGTTGTCAAATATGGAGAAGGGTTTCCAGAAAGTAGATTCACATAATTTGCCGAACGTAGACGTGATTATTGGTATCCGATTTTCTCGCGTCAAATACCAACTTCAACCAGCCCCAACCCAGTGGTGTGAAAGCTAATAGCTACGGCAATAACAATAACTATCGGCACAAATAACTGGCCCGTCCTAGCTCATAATAGTCACTAACCTTACTATTGTTTGTCTATGCTTACTATAACCACCTATAACATCCAGTCTGACGCATACAGATGTGGCATGTGATGTCATCCGCCTAGTCTCGCTCACGGGAACATTTTCCTAGCCTCGCTGCGTTGAGGAAATTGTTATTACGAATATCGCAGAAAGTAAATAACTATTATTTTTTTTACTTTATATGGGCTTATAATACCCATAGATCTATCATTTTCAGTTGAAAGCAAAATTTTATAGACAGATCTATTGTAGCATCTTATGGGTCTGTATCTCCAAGTATTCCTATCGTTATTCGGGGTATCTCTTTTCGTTTCATTGTTGGCCGTTAAATACTTTTCGAGTAATTCCAGCCTTCTAATCTTCTTGCCTAAATCTTCGTCGTGCCCGTCTTTCTCCGTCACTTTTACCTCTCGTATTCTGTTTCTTCGAGCACTGGAAGCATTTTTTGAAACTTCAAATTCAAGCCCATAAATTATAACTTAAATCTAGTCTTAAATCTTCCTAGTCGTAGGGTTTGTTGTAATTCGTCATCTCTTACCCCATCGTTATCGTCATGTCTTACCCCAACTTTATACGAAAATCTGGTTGAGGAAATCTTCCGGAGCTTGGGTGTAAGCAAATCTGACAATTCGTTCGACTTACGCTCCAAATCCTTGTAATGTCTCCGTTGAACTCTGCTCTTCAGTTGGGTTTGGTAGACCTGGGTAAGATATTTGTTGCTGTACCTTAATTCGAGGGCACCCATCACAGAGTTGTAATCGCCTTGTTTATCCTCCGGAATATATTCTGAAGAAGTTCCAGAGCCTTTCTCCTCAAGGATAGTACCAAAGCAGTGGATTTTTATTGGTCATTCCATCCGTTGTTGAGTGCTGCTGCCTCAAACTGTCGTTATCCTTGACCAGGGGACGCTGGACACATTTCCGATTTCTTTTTATCCGGCAAGCTGGGTGATTGCCAGTCTGCATTTATACTTTGCTGTTCGAATTTTCTGATTCGTTCATTCTTTCTCCGACTATGTTAATTTCTGTCCTCTGACTGAATTCTAAATTCCTTCTCTGACTGAACTGACTTATGTTTGAATTCCTTACTTCACTGCGATAAGTTCGACTTGAATTGTTTCTTTTACTGCTTCAATTTCCTGTTTTCGTAGCTCTTCATCTTCCTCTCTTTGGTTTGCCAGCATGTTAATTTATTCCTTCATTTGCTCTTTTGGGGCTTATTTCTCTCTCTCCTTTTCTAATTGTCGACGTCTTTCTTCTTCTTCTTTTTCTGCTCGCCGTTGTAATTTTCATTGTAATTATATATACTTCTTTCTCCTTTATTGAGAATCTTCAGAATGTACGATTTGTTTAATTGGTCATTTATACTTGGATTTTATAAATTCAATCCAAAGTATGCTCTATTAATCAGATTTGCAGTTTTAGTCAAATCTCGATGTTTTAAATATCAGGAAATATTTCCAGGTTTCTCAGATTTCTCTTATCCAATGTATGCAACTGACACTGCTCTATTAATCAGTAGTTGCTGTACTGCCATGGAAATCTAAAACGGTAAAATTGTTTCTAGCTTTCTTCCGTATAAAACTAAAATTAGTATACAATGCATAATTTGGTTTGGTTTAATATCTAGAATGTTTGTTTTTGTTTACAAAATTGTGAATATAAATAAATAAATATGGTATACATATACATGTACAATGTACATGCAAGAATCTTATTAAAATATTTCTGTAATACCGACCATAATAGCATGTCTATTACCACATAATGACTAGAGTCTAAGTAGAAGCACGTTTTTGAATTTACTGTAAAATTTCTCCGATATATACGTGTGTGATATTTATGTACCTATACCTAGTAGGGTTTCTAGAATATAGTTTAGTTATTTAACCTCATCCACTCTTTAGTAAATATTTTGATAAAGATCTAGGTACCTACGTAAGCCCCATCTTGGGTTTCCTAAAAATCACCTAAATAGAAAAAAATACAGATATTAAAGAATTTAAAAAAGAATAACTAATAATACAGAAAAAAAACTTTTTGCTGACTTTCTTTCAGCTCAAATTGCAAAGACTTTTATGTTAATTGGAGTTCTATGAGAATCTAATGTAAGCGCTCAAGAACACACCGTCTGCGATCAATGTAAGATTCCCATAACGAACGGTGATATATATCGCACAGCTTGGTAACAAAAATCGCACAGTCCCATAATAAATACATGAGCTATAACGCACGGTAAAAAATTGCACAGCTTGGTAAAAAAATCGCACCATTCCATTACTTTTCCATTCGTGAGTAAAATGCTTCTTACAACACTTATTACGTAATAGGTATACTTTTAATTGCTGTTAGCCAGGGCTTCCGCAAACAAAAAAAAATTATTTTCTTTTAACAGCAGAAAAATTCTAGAAACTAGATCGATATCTGCTCCAGCAGTAGGTACTTTCCTATTGTAGTTCTAAGCAGCCACTAAAATGTACATTTTTACAGCTATAAATATATTTCCTGTGATGAAAATCATATCTTTCCTGTGATAGTAATGGGGTTATTTGTAACTCTGCTATAACAAATATGCCAGAGTAGTAAAGTGAGCTTTCCTTTTATAGTAAACTCATTGGCTTGCGACAATTTTGCCTTTTTTTAGCTGGGGTAGCCAAACAATTAGTTGTGGCTATGAAAAAATTCTCAGTGTGATGATAATGATCTGAAAAAAATATGCTTCCTCTTAATATTGCAAAATGTACACCAATTATGCACTCATAAAACAAGAACAATAACAATATATTACCGATTGATTACTTCACCCTTTAAAAAAATATGAACAGTAAAAGATCAAGGTATTTATATGAACTCTAAACTGAAATTTAACTTGCATACTGAAGATGTTAGAGCTCAGCGTTTATAACATATTGGACTTAGTTGGTAACTATGGATTATAAAAACCGATACGTATGCTTGGCTTGAAGATGGCTTCATCACATTATGAATCCATTTATTATATTGGATTTATACTGTAAATTTGGGGGAATAATTTTTCTTATTTATTTTTTCCAGAATGGAAGAATTTAGAAGAATGGAATTGGCAGACAACTAATAAAATTACAGCTTGTGACTGTTTTTGTAACCCTGGGATATTGCTATAAGGGGGAGAAAACCAACCCCTATAATTTTTTTCAAAACTTTTTAACACATCAACATTTATTTATTTAAATTTGATAACGGCTTCAATCGGCAACTTTTTGTCTCTTTTGAATTGATAGTTTGCTCATAAAAAAGTAAAATTTCACATCCGCTTTCAAATAAATCACTGAAGGGTTATTATTCAGTGAAACAGTCAAGTAGGCTATTGCCCGTGAAGTCGCGAAATGTACACGAAATTTTGTGAAAATAATGTCTAATAAACATTTTTCATCAAGTAACTCGTTTCGTAGCTATATAATTTTAAATTCTCACATATTACTACAGTCACGTATTTATTTTCAAATAAGCTGCCTATATCATTCAGAAATATTAAAATAACACAATATCAAGTGAATAATGAATATCGCTGCTTGGGACACGAAACATGCTACATGGCAGTTATTAAACAATTTCATGAGATATGGCCTCATATTTCTCTCATCGATAAGTCTTAAAAAATTTGGTATGAAGCGCTAGATGGTAGCATTTTTGAAGCAGACGCTATTGAAAATACCGTCTGCCGGCAAAATAAGACAACCTGCTCAAATTTTCTCTTCGTGTATTCATTTATAATCAGCATCATTTTACTTACATTTTGAGCTTACATTTATACTGGTATGCGACTACTTGGTTGTGATTAATTATTTTTCGGCATTTCCAATGGCGTCTGCTTCAAAAGTGTTACCATCTAGCGCGTCTGCCTAGTTGGTTATTTGGACCAATGATATTTCCGCACATTTTAAGCACGAATTTAGTCTGGTATAAATAACGAGATTGTATACTACTTTTTCCAAAATTAATTTCATTATTGTTAATTTGGATGATCACTTGCAAATGGCAGACGAGCGGCTACGCATTTAACTATAACACTATTTATTTCTAGAGTCAAGCCTTGGGTATCTTATCACGCGTTTTTTTTCACGCGAGCTCTTAGTCTATATGTAAGTGAGTACCTTATACGTCACGTTTAGGAGGGTGATACCTCGATAGTTTTTGTCACATATCGTGGGATCCTCATCGGTTGGGATGTTCTCTCGCTCTCTCCCCCCTCTCCCTTTCTCTCTCTCTCTCTCTCCCTATCTCCCTCCCACCTCTCTCGTCTTCTATGTCTTTAGGTTGCAGCTTTCTTCATCTGCCTCTGTCTGATTTCCTATATTTAGCATCTCTTCAAAGTTTTCTTTCCCATTTTGCTAATATCTGATCTTGACCACTGATACGAGTATTACCGTCTGGGCTAACCCATGTGCCTTCATGTATATTTTTTGTTCAAAATATGTGCTGACTACCACCATAGTTATTGAAGCTGTGAAATATATTATGCGAGTCGCGTTGTTGTATGACTTTTCTTTCCGTATCTTTGCGGTAAAATCTCCTAATAGCACTTTTACATTATTTCTGGGGAGCAACTGAAAAGCCCCAATGTTGATATGGTGATTTAGTCTGGCTTCATGTTTACCAGCAAATCTTTTTATTACATCTTGAACTAGAAATTCCAAGGTCTCGATGAAGATCACTATTGCGTATATACCATGGAGCCTTTATAATGTTACGCAGGACCTTATTCTGAAACGTTTGGATATACGTGATGTTGCTATTTTCAGAACAACCCTAGAGCTAAATACCATAGAACCAAATGGGTTTTAAAACCTGATTATAAACAAGAATTTTATTGTATACTGGCAACTTGGAATTTCTACCAAGAAGCCAGTAGTGCTGTTTATATTTTAAACTCAGCTCGCTTCGATTCTTCTTTAACTGCCGAGATTAGAATTTAATGTCATACATAGCTACTTGGCTTTGTTAAGATATGGTACTATTGTTCAGTTAATTTCTAGAGATGGTACCGCAGCGGGTATTTTATTGGTAAAATTGACTTGCACTGATTTAAGCTCATTTATTTTCAATCAGCTGGTCGAGCCTAATAAAGTATTGCTAGTTATTTGCAGTTTATAGGTGACTCCAGCATGCTCTTCATCTACCGTGCGGTGTCGTCAGCGAATGTCGCGATTTTAACATATTTTAACGTCATCTATTGATCTTCTGGTATGACTCTGAATATCCTGTCTGTTATATAGAAGGTAAGACTTTGCACATATTGTTTTGGAAGCATTTTATTTAACTTAAGTAGCAGTCCGTTGTGCCTGACTTGCCTACGTCTAAGAAGGCTGCTGAACAAACTTTCTTCTCTTTTTCAGCTTTTTCAATGACATCCGTTATTCGATGCACGTGATCTATAGTAGAATGCTTTTGTTTGAATCCAAATTGATAGTCTGGGATCAGGTTGTTATTCTCTTTTAGAGGTTGTATTCTTTCGAGGAGTAATTTTTCAAATAGCTTTGAAATGAGTGGAAGAAGGGAGATAGGTCTACATGATTTTACATCATTAATTGGCTTACCAGATTTGGGTATCATGATAACTTTTGCAACTTTCCAAATGGGAGTTACATATTTCAATCGATAGGCTGCGTTGAATAGGTAAGTTAACATTACAATACCTTTGTTGTTTTTTTTTTTAGAATTTCACCAGATAGATGAAATCCTGATGCCTTTTTTGGATATAGTTTGTCTTAATTTCATTATAGACTAATAAAGTTGTAGTGACAGGTCTGATATCTTGTATATTGTATTTCTAATTTCTTCCAATCTGATATTAGTTTCAAACTGATTGAGTTTGAATGTTTGTTCTAAATGGTCTGCAAACAGGTCGGTTTTTGTTTGTTATCTCTTGCCCAAGGAGCACCATTGTTTCTTACAGGTGGAATTGACATTACGGGCCTCATGATTCTCTTGGTTACCTTCCATAGCGAATAGTCAGCTTTCTCATCCGGAGATAGGTTCCTTAGGTACGAGTTGATTGAATTTTCATTCAGTTTCAATATTTGTCTTTTAAGCGTATGTGTGTTGTTATTCAGAATATTTTTGTCCAATGGGTCTCTTATCTGTTACCATCTTCTCATGGATCTTCTTTTTTCTCTTACCAGGTTTCTTATTTCGACTGCATAATTGCCTCCTATGTTTACTTAAGTAATTTGTTTTGTATTTTTGGATGCTGATGATAATTTTGAAGTTTTCCGCCTCCTGTTCTAGATGCACAGCTGTGTTCAGTTTGATATTTGATTTAATATTCAGTTGTAACTCATTTCTGAAACTCTCCCAGTCTTATTTACTAACATAGGTTTAGCGTATTTTTTTATAATTTTTTCGCTTTATGTTAAAACAACAGCAGAGTGAACAGAATCTAGATCTAGATTTTCTCCTACCTCAACAAAGGTAAGTGGTACTTTTTTGTGACAAAAAAAATCCAGCAGGTCAGGAATTTTGTTTGGATCTGTGGGTCAGTATGTAGGCTTACTTGTGAAATGGAAGTTGCATCCAAGTTCTTTAATGGCTTTTCTCAGTTCAGTGTCTTTTGTTGTGGTCTGTCTCGAACACCAATCTAAGTATTTGTCATTATAATCACCACCCACGATGAATCGTTCCCCAATGTATGGTAGGAATATAGTATAGTCAGATTTTTTAAAATTATGTCTGCGGATAATATACTGCCCCAATTATTAATCGTTGTGCAAAAGTTTTGATTGCTACAACAGTAAGTTAGAAATTCCACCTTCTGTAGATTACATTCTTCCTAGTAGCTAATTGATTCTTTAATCAAAATTGCACTGGCGCCTCTGTCTTGGTTGTCAGGGTAAATGTATCTATGATATGCTTTATAGCCTTTTACTTTCAAATAGGATTGATCAGTCATATGTGTTTCTGAAATCAATCACACACATATATGTTTATTCTATAATTGATTCGTTATATAATTTTGTTCTTTATTTAAAACTACTATTATTAACTATTTATTTATTTATTTTGACGATATTTTTTACCGAATAGATCTTAGGAAGATATAGTTGGTACAACAATGTATACTGATTACTTCTACTTAATAATTACTAAAAATTAAATATTTGAATTATTTTTAAAACGGATTATTCATATTATAATTATGGTGAATTAACTATAACATTCTTGTTAATCTATTATCTAGAAATAAATATCAATATCCGTGTCCTTAACCCTTTTGGAGAAAGTATCGTCTATTATTCTTCGATGAAATAATAATATTAAACTTTGCATATGCGTATATGGATACGCCCCACTCATAGGTATGTCCCCAACGCAATGTGCCTTGCATAAATATTTTAAACCTAATTCGCTACATAAATGTTTCTTATATTTTTTGTATGTACCTGCCAAGACTAGTGTACACAAGTAATACAGTGCAAGTTAGTGCATTTTGTTTTAACAATGTTCGTTTAGTTTTACTGTGATTAGGATACCTAATATTCATGTAATCTCATATTTATTAGTATGGTAGTATGGTAGGACTGGTAAATTAAAACAAGTGAATTATAGTAATTGTGGTGTTAATTTCTACATGGATCTTGAACGATTTAAGGGTAACTATTTACTTAATTTTATTTATCCACTTATTAACATATTTAAATAATGATAAATATTAATTATGTAAACTGAAAATAAAGTAATTCCAAGCACTATTCATACATATTATATGTATCTTACCAGTTGTGTTGATCACGTTTTGTACCTGTCATTATTGTCTTACTTTTCAAATTCACTCCATATCAGTAGCAAGGTACTTTCCAAATAGAAAAACTATTAATCAATGGGTAACAGTTTGTATGTATGTATCCTGTACAAATGAAGCCGTAAATTGTCTGTACAAAAAAAACTTTTTTACCGATAATTTTTGATTTTCACCTTTGCCTACCTTTATTATTTTTTATTCTTTTTCATATTACTGGTCAAATTTCTTTCGAATTAAAGACCCACTGCTTCATCTTTTCTTGTCAACATCACACACGAAACTTTTTTTCGTATTGAGGATGCAGTTACCAACTTATTTTATCTAGAGATTTAAAAACCATTTAAAAATTTATTCATTTAAATCATAAATTTATAGTTAAATTTAGAGATAAAATAAATACAGATTGTTAAAACAGTAAACTAGACTGTACTTACTTGTATTGTAATTATCTACTGTATTTGACAAAAACCTACTTGACTGTTTCAACATTGTTTCCATAAATTTCTTTAAGAATATTTTTGGAAACTGATCAATATTTTAAAACAGCATTCGGTATACTTGTTGCATGTCGCTAAAATGCACCATTTTAGAG